>WOFM01001083.1:0-271861 GCA_011428145.1 Ericerus pela
TATCTGAATTCCGTTATTTTATTATATTTATTTTTAAACGCGTCAAGGTATTTATCTGTGTCACATTTAATATGAACTTACTTTCAGGTACTATAACTCAACGTGGTATTTCATCTACATTACCAATTCTGTCTAAAAGGTGAAATATTTTCTTTCATTTATTTTAACGTAATTTTGCTTTTTTGTGAGCCGTTAATTCATCATTTCGTGTTAGTTGCCGTTTCTGCAATGTTTTTACTTATGTCCGCCATGTTGATTTTGCTCTTACGTCGTGTTGAGCTATCCGTGTTCAATATTCTAGAATTTTGAATTATGCCTTGTTTTTGATTTCTTTTTTGTTTATTAGAATAAACATGGGTAAATTTTATGCCAACGAAAAACCAGCGCCTCGTAAATTCGGTATGCAGAAATCTGGAATTCAGAAGAGGTCCTTCAGTCATGGTTCCGGTGGTGGTCGTAATTTTTCGAAGAAGAATTCATTCATGTCGCAAGAGGATGATTTAGTTGCTCCTAACTGGAATGATCTTGTTTTAAAACCGTTCAAAAAAGATTTCTACGTTCCTCATGAAAATATTGTTAATAGGTCAGTCATTTTGCACCTCGTATTGTAGTCTAGTTTGATTAACATGTTTATCTTTGTATTTATTAGTATGCTTTTCCTCCTACTTGGTATACGCTATTCATTTCTATCATATCGTATAAATAAACGGAGGTATATTAATGGCGCTGAATCACAGCCTTCGGTGTTAAATTTTAATTGTAATTTAATTACCATCCTCTTAATTCAGCACAATTGAAATTCATTCATTTAATTATTATTGGATGAAATTTATACCAACTAATTTGTTATTACTTGAATAGATCGGATGATGAAGTTCGACAGTATCGCAAGCAGTATAATGTGTCCGTCTCTTGTGCAGCAGGGTTGGAAATTCCAAAACCTGTTCAACATTTCAGTGAAGCCAATTTCCCAGACTACGTTAATGATATGTTGAAGTTAGTGTACTTCCAATTTTTTTTTTCTGTCTTAAGTTGAGTTGATTTATTTATTTTTATTTTAGGAAAGAGGGATTTGAAACGCCTACGATAATACAAGCTCAAGGATGGCCCATAGCCATGAGTGGTCATAATATGGTTGGCGTGGCTCAGACTGGCTCCGGAAAAACTTTAGCTGTGAGAAAATTATTTTTCTATCACCAATTTTAATTTAACAAACATTTCAACAGTTCTAATTTTCTTTTGCAGTACATTCTACCAGCAATTGTTCACATCAATAATCAGCCTCGTCTTCAAAGAGGTGATGGGCCAATCGTTCTTGTATTAGCCCCCACAAGAGAATTAGCTCAGCAAATTAAAGTAGTCGCTGGTACTTATGGTACCTCCACCCATGTTCGATCTACATGCATTTTTGGCGGAGCTTCTAAAGGACCTCAGGTATTAAGATAAATTTTTAATTTGATTTCATAGATGTGATGAAGTTCAATATACCATAGCAACAATGCACTGATTGGAATTGTCCTTTAAGAAGACCTGATCAACAATTGTATTCTTTATCATCAATTTCATAAATTTGACTGAAATGATGACGTTTAATATACCATAGCAGCAACGCACTGATGGGAATTGTCCTCTAAGAAGACCTGAACAGCTATTGTATTCTTTATCACTAATTTCCTAAATTTGACTTGACTAAAGTGATGAAATGTATTATACCATAGCAGCAATGCAATGATGGGAATTGTCCTTTAAGAAGACCTGATCAATAATTGTGTTTTTTATCAATGTTATTCTCTTTTATGTTCCTCCTAATATTTTCTGTTTTTCCAGTCGAGGGATTTGATGATGGGCAAAGAAATAGTGATTGCTACGCCTGGCCGACTGTTAGATTTTCTTCAAATGGGAGCAACTAATTTAAAACGTACTACTTACTTAGTTCTGGATGAGGCTGATCGTATGCTGGATATGGGTTTCGAACCTCAAATACGTAAAATCATTGAACAAATACGAGTAAATATCAGTCATGAAAATTTACGAACTTGCATCCAAATCATTGGTTAATTGGTTAATTTTTTCACAGCCTGATCGGCAAGTTCTGATGTGGTCTGCTACTTGGCCTAAAGAAGTTCGTACATTAGCCGAAGATTTCTTACATAAAAAGTACATTCAACTAAATGTAGGCTCTTTGACTTTGGCTGCAAATCACAATATCAAACAACACATTGATGTATGTCAAGAAGAAGAAAAGGAGAACAAGTGAGTTTTTATTTTCATCACTTGATTTAATTCTTTTTCTTTCCACATGATCCGCATTTAAGTTTAATGTCATGATAACGATCATTAATAAGTCAATTTTTTATTTAGAATATTGTTCATATCTTATGCTGCAATCAATTTATGTTCATTTTTTGCCGAATTAGTTTGAATTCTAATTTCTCTCATTCAAACATTTCTCACTTCAGATTAATGGATTTACTCGAAGAAATAGGCAACCAAGATGAAAATAAAACTATAATTTTCGCCGAAACAAAGAAAAAAGTTGACACCTTGACAAGGAAAATTCGATCAGCTGGGTAGGCATAAAAGCCTTATTCGTAAATGAATGGCGTTGTATCAAATATTAATTTCATTGTTTATTATTCGTAGTGTACCTGTTGTTGGAATTCATGGCGATAAATCTCAAACAGATCGTGATTACAGTTTAAACGGTGAGCGTAGCTACTTTCATGTGCATACTGCAGTTTAAGTCGTGAATTTTTTGTGATCATGATTAATAATGTATTATTTCAGCATTCCGTAATGGCCGAGCTGCAGTTCTAGTCGCCACCGATGTAGCCGCTCGTGGATTAGGTATGTATCCCGTTTATGGCCGGCAAATTAGCATTTATACTTTATTTGCTGTCTTCCAGAATAAATTTTATTGGAAGAGAAGCATTACCATACAATTAATGTTCTTCAGTTATTTGTATTGAACGTAACGGTTGATTAATGTTATTCGTATTGCTTCATTTTTTGTTTTTCAGAGGCACTCTGAAACATATTATATTATTTATATGTAGCGAGTGGAAGTGCCTCTGGCTTGTTGGAAACCGAAACAATGCGATGAATCCAGTGCGGCCACGTTGCCCGACGCCTGTTCTATTGAATGGACCGCGAATTTTTCTCGTTACACATTTTTCCTGTGCAAAATTCCGTCTTTGCCTAAACAATCCATTTTCCTGAAATTTTCCGGTCCTTGAATTTCACGCTCTATGTGTGGGATTAGAGATTTACAGGAGCCATTCGGAATTTACGGTACGATGAAGTTGGCTGTTTCGTGCGTGGTACTTTTGCTTAATCGTCAAAAAGCAAAAGGATTTTGAATGGCTCGTGTTTTTCGTAGAACAGGACACTGGATCATCTGACCTACCGTTAAGGTTTGAATTCTTTTTATATATTGAACCAGAGACGTATTGATCATGCTGTATGAATCTTGAATTTTTTCTATTTCCTGTCATCTGTGTTGAATTTTCTTTGTTTACATAATGTGTCTATTTTTAGATGTCGACGATGTAAAATTCGTTATCAACTACGATTTTCCCAACTCCTCAGAAGATTACATTCACAGAATTGGCCGAACTGGCCGGTCATCGAAAAGTGGAACTTCGTATGCGTTCTTTACCAGAAATAATAGCAGATTAGCCAAAGACTTAGTCAACGTTTTGAAAGAAGCCAATCAAAAAGTTGCCCCAGAACTAGCCGAGATGGCTTCAAGCGGTATGCGTTGAATTCTATTAGTTGAATGTTGAACGATATGTCAGATACTAACTTAGTCGTAAATTCTCTTTCAGGTGGTCACAAGGGTGGTGGAAATAGATGGTACGGTGGTCAAAATCGAAGTTATGGCGGAAATCGCTTCTATAGAAGATTTTAAACATTTTCAAGTTTTTTCCACATTTTTTTGTACCTTATTAAACTATAAATGGATTTTTATCCATGTCAAGCAAGCAAATTATTGTTTTCGTAACTATTTTATTGTTTTATGAGTTGACGTTCGAACCGAATTGTAATCGAGCGTCTCTTGAAATTTATGAGAAAGAGTATTAAAAGTAAATTCTCTGCGTATCTGTCGTTGTTCATTGTTTGTATAGTATCTCTTGAGATCTTTGCGTTGGGAGTTATATACTTACATGTTCGAGATATATTTCATTTGCTGTTGCAATAACTTGAATGATTGCTAAATATCATTAGCTTCCCTTAACTATCATTGATGATCTTAGTTGGCCCAGAATTTTGGGACTGATATGAATTTTGAGATCTCAAATAAAACGACGTGTTGTATTCCAATGAATTAGACAGGAATATAAATCACTTTTGTTACTATTTCGGTGAAAGAATTTAAGCATGAAGAATAACGAGTCAGTCAAACTATGATTATAGGAAGGTAAATACATATTTTTTGAAAATTTCCGAACTAATTTGATAGAACCCGTAAGTTACACCATCCATCAATTAAGTTTAAATTTTATTTTTAATTAAAACTAATTTTTCTTATACCCAATTACTTGAAGTACGTTTCGAGGAAGTTAAGATGAGCAATTTTAATTTTGTCAGGGAGTAATAGCTCTTCAATATTATTAGTGCTGTTAATGTTCGAAAAATGTACACCACAAAAATTTTTATAATAAAAATTCAAATCATTCAAGTCAGATATTTTGTATCCATGTGCGAATTACAGCCGTTTTCATTACTTCCTCTGAAAGATTTTATTCAAATTCAGAAAAAAAAATTAAACGTTAATTCCATTTATTCCCCGGATGCAGTAGATTAGTATTTATCTACCTACTACCTCTAAAAGATAGAATTATATCTCGACTATTTCTACTTGTTTGCCATTAATATAACTACCGAAACACGACGTATGTGAAATTGAAAAACGCAGGTTCCACAGGCAGTATTGGAAAATTCCCAGGAATGTAATTTTTAACCGGGAATTCAAAAAATTTTTGGGAAATGGGAATCCTTGGTGAAAATGTATCAAGGCTGTGGAATCCAAATGATATTGCTTCGAATTCCACTTTCTGCTTCTATTTAAAAATCTTTCAATTTGTTGTTCAGTCACCTCTTCACTACGCTCATACATTAGCGCTACCTACGAGTGATGAACGGTAAATGTAATTCGATTCATTCTTTCGTATCTGTGGTTATTCGTTTCACCTGTGGTATTCTACCCAGGCTTTATCTATCTACTTTGGCATCATGGCCGTGTTATATGTTTAATGGGCATTAAACCTTTGTGACGAGAACAACGTTTGTTTTTTCATTGAACTAGAAAATTAATCTCTCAAATGAAAGATCCTCATTGTTATTAATAGCCATTTTTAACAATCTCAACACAATTCCACTACTGTTCTGAAACTGGAATAAATTGTATCACATATGGGTTCCACTTCCACTCATGATTCCGATTTTGTTTTCTAAATACTTGAAAATTATTGCTTTCTGTTGACCCTGAAAATTTACACTAAATTATCGAGTATTAATTGAAGGGGATCTATCAATAGATCAGTCATGAATTTTAGTTTTCTTTCGCTTTTGCTCCTAAAAAAAAGTAATTTTGATTTCACTAACGAACAACGAACCCATGCCAAATTGCTACAAAAAAAAATTACCGAATCAAGATTGTCAAAAATTATTTAGTCTTTAATTTTTTAAATGAATATTTATTGAAAGAAGTGCACTGGAATAGAAATATATGCAAAAATCTGTTTTTTGAACCAATTTTTGAGGGTTTCTTTTGAAGGTTTCTGCAAAAATTCAAGATGGAAAATACAACCTTGAAGGCTACTTGACGAACTTATTAATTGCACCAATTTCCAAAACTTTCTTTCAAAAACTACTTATTTAAAGAACTATAATGCATGTTGTAACGGTGCAATTCTTTCACAGAAAAATGTTACAAAATGTTTCAATCTGTTTCAGCCCAATTTCAAAACTAATTCAAATAATTGTTTACTTCCAACCAAACAGATCTTTATCCCATCATCCAACACTTGAAAATATATATTCCGATTTACTTGAACTACTATAATCAAATAATATAAAAGTAAAAAAAATCAAGACTGGTAAAACACGATTTAATTCATGAAAAACGAAAATGGCACACATGATACAATTACACAACCAACGACACGAGAACTCCATGAGCCGCAAAATTCTCCACAAAATTCGAGAACAACGTTACTCTGCAAGTCTCAATTCACCAACAAGTGTTTCAACTAATGGTGGGAATTAATAATATCCAATAATACAAGACAGGTTCAATATCTAGAAAAAAAATTAACAAGACGTTCAGGTACATTTACCATTACACAATTTAAAATTCAATAAAATTTCAGATGCAATTCAACATCATACATCAGACATATGCTTGTCATTTTTTATAATTCATCATTAATAATTAAGGCAAGGATCGATTAGGTAGCTGCTGTTATTCCATCAGAAAAAACCGATCGTCACTATCATCAGACTGGGGCGGTAACATATCATCATGAGAATAACTTTCAACTTGTGTATTATCATATATAGTCAACCTACCGGAAGAAAAAAACCAATCCATCACAGATAGTGTATCAATCTCGGGCGGTGCAAATTTAGCATCTTAAGTTCCACAAAACGAAAAAAAAGGGCAAAAATGCATCAGAGTAATGGAGAAGTCTGTTCAATATCACGAAGGTACAAATTTAATACATGTATATCAGGTAATTTTATACTTCATACTAAAAATTTCAGATTCAATTGGACATCAAAAATCAAACATATGCTTGTCATTATTTATAATTTATCATAACTAATTAAACTGAGAACTACTAAAGCAGCTGCTGTTGGCATTCAATAATCTACTATAATGAAAATATTCATAACTGTTTCTTCATCAGAATAAACCCATCAATCACAGTTATCAGACTGGGGCGGTAACAAATTGTCATCATAAGAATAACCATCAGTCATAACAATAAGTTTCAACATAAATATTATCATCTACCATCGATCTATTAAAAAAATACTGATCAATCGAACTAATCAGATTGAGGCGGTACAATTTAATCATCATAACTATCACAAGGTGAAAAATGCAACACGATTGTACTAAAATAAGGTTGTAATATCACGCACATACGTATGTTGAATAATTTTACATTTAACACTTCACAGAATATCAGATTCAATTCAACATCAAAAATCAGACATATGCTTGTCATTATTTATAATTCATCATAACTAATTAATCTGAGAACTACTAAAGCAGCTGCTGTTGGCATTCAATAATCTACTATAATGAAAATATTCATAACTGTTTTTTCATCAGAACAAACCCATCAATCACAGTTATCAGACTGGGGCGGTAACAAATTGTCATCATAAGAATAACCATCAGTCATAACAATAAGTTTCAACATAAATATTATCATCTACCATCGATCTATTAAAAAAATACCGATCAATCGAACTAATCAGATTGAGGCGGTACAATTTAATCATCACAACTATCACAAGGTGAAAAATGCAACACGATTGTACTAAAATAAGGTTGTAATATCACGCACATACGTATGCTGGATAATTTTACATTTAATACTTCACAGAATATCAGATTCAATTCAACATCAAAAATCAGACATATGCTTGTCATTATTAATGATTCATCATTACTAATTAAACTGAGAATTAATAAGGCAGCTGCTATCTGTTCGTTCATCAGCACAGACCTATTAATCACTATCACCGTCGTTATAAGAATAACTTTCAAATCGAGTATAACAATCCAACGTCAACCTCTCAGAACAATACCAATCAATCATAAAATTCAGCCTGGGGCGGTACAAATCCATCATCACAGGTTTCACATTCACAATAAATACAGCAGTGTGATGAAGGAGTAGACAGATATAATAGATCAGATAAGATTTGCATCAAAGATCAAACAAATGCTTGTTTGTTCATCATAAATACTCGTCGAACAACATTCACTGTAGATTAAACTTACAATTTTTATATTCTTCTCTTCTGTGTGCTTATGTATAGAACATTATTGCCACGAATAAACGCATCTCCATATTTTTTCTTCAGTTGTCCGTTCATATACTCTTCAGTTTGTTCCAAGGCAATGTTCATATAACCGTCGAGACAAGCCAGTACACCTAAAAGGAAAACCGAATTCAAAATCGCTCTGTAACACGAGAAAATGAGTTAACAAGATTCAAACCTCGATAATCGGTGCCATTGTTCAATTTCACCACTACTGGTCTTCCATGAATTTGCTGGATGAAATGCGACAGAGCTTCCTTTCTACTCATCGTATAACTGAAACAGATAAATGCTTTCGTCCGTACGGACAAAGATTAATGAAAACAAACGATAAAGAATAAGCAGGGAACATAAAATCTTAAATGAATTGATTACAGCATGTACCCATCAAGACTAAATGAAGCGGTTACGACGGAATCATCATGAAATATATTGAAACAATAAATGCTAGTAATAAATGATACACTCCACAAGTGAAAACTTCATATTACATTTTAGAAATAATCGGTTCAGCATATTTACATAAAATTTCAACTCATAATAATCAGATAGACCAAGGCATGGTTACATATTCGTAATTTCAAGAACACAAAACCGTAAACTTAATCTCAATCATCTTTCGTTCTTCTCGTAAAAATTCGATAGACGCCTTTTCAACCTCTTAGAAACAAGATAACAATCAAATTTTAAGTAGTATAAGAATAGTGCATTCGAAAAACAGCGACACCAATCACATTCACGAATGCTGATCATCAGAGAGGGCAAGTGAATTTCATGAGCATCATAATAGCGTATAATATGATCATCAATTGATAAATGACAACTTATACTATAATTATATCACAGAAACAAAATAATTAACGATTATGAATACTATACCGACTACGGATAGTACAGTTATTCCAAGAACAGTTACAGCACAATACATGTGTTAAGGACTGTTAATCATCAGAGAGGGCAAGTAAATTTCATGAACATCATAATAGCGTATAAAAATTATGATCATCATTTAATAAAAGCTAATTATATTAAAATTATATTAAAGAAACAGTCAGAGATTACAGATACATAATCACAATGATTCATACGAACGAGACAAAAATCATCACGTGTTCCGGTCCGCTTGCTCTGAGCCGAAGGTAAAAAAGCCATTCAAGCCGAACCAAGAAATCAAAATATAAAGCAAAGAGGTTGTGTAGATAAGTTAGCACGGGATTCTCACCTGGGAATATCAGATAGTAACAATTATATTATCGTAACGATTACAATAATATTTAAATTCACAGCAATCAAACCAAATTTAATGTTTCCGATGGATTCAATACCAAAATTACGTTAACATACTAGAGCCACATATTCAAACTTCAAATAGTTTTTCTTCTCAAATCTTTGCAACGCGTCTGGGATAACAAAACGAAGACAAAGTAGAAATGAAGGCAAATTCTACTATACTAGCTGAACAATACGCTGACACAAGCCAAGCCAAGCCTTACCTTCAAGCAACACTTAACTCCACGCGGCAGAGCAATTTATTACAAAAAAGCCATCGGTGGCTGTCTTTGAAGGTGGCTGTTTCGCCTTCGACCATATACATAATGGACTGCGCATACTGATAAAATTGAAGCGAGGTTTGATTTCCAAGGAAAGAAACAAGTTAGTTAGGGTACAGCCATGAGATGAGCGTTAGCTAGAGCGTGAGCGCATGAGCGATGAGCGCTGAGAAATTCTCATGACCAGTGTGGCCATTGTTGTAACGGAAATCCCACCTTCACTCATAATTCATCATCATCATCACGATCACTGTATATATATGTCATACGTACACTCTCACCACGAAGTGTTTCCCCCTACTACTTTCGATTGTACATCACTGTTGCTTCGCCATTTCATATTCTGTTAATAATGTATTTTTCATTCGTGTAATAAACCTCAAGAATATTAGAAGTCTCAAGTTCTTTCGATCCTCGTTCTGTACGCCTCACATCATGGTAGCCATCGCTGCGGTAGAACTATGAGGAGAGACTTAGAAATCTAAATCGATGGAATAATTTTTTTTTTTTGAATTCATTTACTGTTGCGCGAAAATTTTTTCATGTTTTCTGTTGAATAAAACACGAAGTAGTTACCGTGTTTTTTTGAGAAGTTTTAACTCGAAATATAATACAATTTCAATTTTTTAAATGAAAATTCAAAATTAAATAAAAATTTGAAGCTGAAGTTCCCGACTTAATAACGGCCGATCCTGGAAGTCATCAAACGCTAAATTCAGGAAGGACCGCCAAAGAGATCGAGTGAACAGCCCAAGGAAACCTGCTCCCATCGTCGAGGACTCATCGTAGATCCACTCATCGAGGACCCAAACTTTTCGGCCAACTCCAAACCAAATTCAAGCAGGTAGTACAACGGTGAACAGCGGAGTCCAGAAAACAGGAATTATTTGTCGGCGCAACAAAAATAGTAATATAAAATTTTTTTTTATTATTTCTTTATAAAGGTAATATTTATTGAGGCTGATCATTTTTCGTATTTGTATTATTGTATTTTTGAACTGAGTTTGAAAGTGAAAATTTGAAAATTTAAAATTTTTTTTATGCCCCTTATAATAAGTTTGAATGAAGGAAAATTAGGTGAATTTAACATTGAAAAGGAAGAATTGAAAGAATTAATTAATAAATTTGAAGGTGAAAAGGTGATAGATATAAAAATTGAAACTAAATTTACCCTATGTTACGTATTTCACAGGGGAAATAATATTGGAATCTTTTGTAGTGGATATATCGGGAAGAATAGAAAATATTAGTAGTTTAACATATATTAAAATTTCAGAATCATCAGTAAATTATTTCTCCAGTAGAATTTATAGTTCTGATAAATCGAAAGAAAAATTTATGAACAGATTCTTTAATTAAATAAATTATATAAACTGGATAATAAAGGAAATAGTGAGGAACAAAATTTAAGTAATAGAATTGAAAAAGAGAAAATTGAAAATAAAAAATACACATCAGTTATTAATAAAGAAAATAATCTATTAGGATTTCGTAAAACGAACGAAAATATGGCATCCCCAAATGAAATTAAACCCATACAAGCACCTCTTGGAAAAGTTTTTAATGGGAAATACTACCTAGACTGGCGTAGAATGATTATATCAGCCATCAGGGGAGCTGGATATTACGATATTTTTGGGGAACATGAATTTTTAAAGCCATATATCGATAATATAGATGATCTTAATTTTCGACCAGATAAAGATATGTTGAACTATTGTAAAATGCAAGATAATGCTAAAGCATTCATACTGGAAAGAGTGTCGAATGATATAACAAAACAAATAAGGGATTGCAATACAGCAATACTAATGTTAAAAAAATTAGATAATATTTATGGAACAAAAACTTCTGTCACAGCCAATATAGCTAAGGCAAAGTGGATGGAGTTCAGATTCCAACCTGGTGGAAATATGAAGGGTTTCCTAAAAAAATGGGACGAATTAGTAACCGACGTAAGAGATAGCGGTAAGGAGGTTACGGAATCAGAGGAATTAGAGAATTTACAATTAGCCCTATGTTACGAACAAGCAATTGCAAAAATTCAATACGAAAATTTACCTTCAAATGAAAAAAATTTAGACAATTTTAAAAGAATATTAAGGGAAGACTCTGATCAGAAATTCAGGGATCAAACTTTGAAAAAACAAAATGGTAATAATAGCCAAATAAATAATAATTATAGAAATACTAATAATAATTACAATAGGAATAATTATAGGGGAAGATATAATAATTATAGAGGAAACGGCAATGGTCGTAATGGTTATACAAATAGTAATCGAAACAATTTTAATAATAATGGTAATGGTAATAATAATGAACCAAACCAGATCCAGAATAATAATTCAAATAATAATGGGAATAATGGTAATGGAAATTATAGAGGAAATAATTATAGAGGTAACTCGAATTATAGAGGTAATAATTATAAGGGAAATAACTATAGAGGTTATAGCAGAAATTACAATCAAAATAATCCAAAATGTTACAAATGTGGGCAATTTGGGCATATAGCACAAAATTGTAATAATAATAATCCACAAGTAAATAATAATAATGATAATTTTAACAATAATCAAGGGAATTATCCCCCGAAAACAAATACAAATTCACAAAATACTAATAAAAAAGATAGTACTGAACAGCAGGTAAAAATGTCTTGCATGGTTAAAAAATTCAACAAAAATAATAATGAATGGTTGTTGAATGAACTAATCAATAATAATAAACACAATAATAATGAAAATTACGAAATATTAAATCACAGAGCAATTTTGGATGGAGCTGCGGAGGTACATTTAACATCTGACTTGAATAAATTAGTCGATGTTAAAAAATTTGTGACTCCAGTCAAATTGCAATGTGCAGGTAGAAATACTTTTTTATATGCTACTCACACGGGGAGAATGGTGATCAAAGTCGAAAATTCCAGCAAAATTCAATCATTGGTAGAGTTAAATGATGTTCATTATGTGCCGGATCTAAACCTAGATATTATTTCAGCAATAAAAATCACCAATACAGGTACGATCAATATTGATCAACAAAAGAATATTGCAAATATATACTTTATTGAAAATGCAGAAATAATAATGACTGCAAAAAAAGAAGATGGAATTTTTTACATATATTATAATGTTGAAAATAATAATAATAAAATTAATAATAATATAGATAATAATGAAAATAATATAATATGTGCCCCCGTCACTCAAAATATAGATGATGAATGGGATGATTTTACTGTAGAATTGGAAATTCAGGAAGATGATACCAATAATGAATCACCTGAGGGGGGTATAGAAGAAGAAATAATAGATCATAATAATGAAATTGAGGAAATACCCCAGAAATCACAAACAAATAATAATATTAATAAAAAACTAACAATACATAGGAGACTTGGACACTTAAATGCCAGATATCTGCAAAAGTTAAAAACTTTAGCGGTGGGCATTCCCGATAATATAAATTTTAGGGATGAAGATTTTGTGAATTGCCAAATATGTTGCATTGCTAATAATTCGAGATTGGGTCATAATGGTGTTAGAACTAAGCCAACTCGAAAATTGGAAATAGCCTCCTCCGATATTATGGGCCCGTTTATGCCATCTGTGGCGAAACAAAAATATATTTTAACCTTTATAGATCACTTTTCAAAGTATACATTTGTCATGCCTATAGCTAACAAAAGCCAAGTGACGAATGAATTTAAAAATATTATAGTATCTATGAAAAACAAATTTCCGGAATACCCTATAGGGACTATTAGGTGTGATAATGCCAAGGAATATACGGATATAAAAATAATAAATTACTGTAATGAGGTTGGCATAACAATGGATTACGTGGTGCCATATTCTAGAGAGTTAAATGGTGTTGCCGAAAGGCAAAATCAAACTTTAATGAGGAGAGTACGCGCCATGTTAATTGATGCCAATCTTGATATAAAATATTGGTCTTATGCTGTAGTGACAGCAGCCTACTTAATTAACAGATCACCTACAAAGGCAAATGAAGGATTTAAAACACCATACGAATTATTTTATGGGATAAAGCCGAATTTAAAAAACCTTAAAGTCTTTGGAGCATTAACTTACAGGCATATTCCTGTGGAAGTTAGAAAGCAAAGTGCCACAAAAGCCAAAGCAAAATCAAAAAGCAAAATTGACCCGAAATTAGCACATAGAGTGGAAAAAAATATAATGATGGGCTATACAAATACGGGATACTGTCTTAAAGACCCTTATAACACAAAATCGTACATTTCATGCGATGTCAAAGTGGACGAAACCCAGAATATTAAATCATTATTGATAAATAATAAACCATTAATGATAAAGTCATCAGACTATGAATATGATTTAGGGATAATTAACCCCATAGTTATGAACATTAACGTAAAATATAATAAAACATATATAGAGGATAATATTCCAAAAAATTTTTCTGAGATAGAATTGAACCCATTTAGGGAAGATTGGATTAGGGCCATAAATGACGAATTTAATTCTCTCGATGATATGAAAGTGTGGGAAATAGTCGACTACGATCGCCAAAAACTCATAGACACTAGATGGATCTTCACAATTAAATTTGATGAATTTGGAAATCCAAAACCCAAGGCAAGACTTGTAGCGAGAGGGTTTAAGGATAGAACAGAATATAATATTGCCGAAACCCATGGACCAGTAGCATCAGTAGGAACTATAAGACAATTATTATCTATAGTTAATAAGGAAAAATTGATAATGGTGCAATATGATGTGAAAACCGCATATTTGAATTCACCAATTATCAAACCTATTTTTGTAAGAAAACCTGAAGGTGTAAATATCAACTCCAATCAGGTATTAGAATTAAAGAAATCGATTTATGGATTGAAAACATCCAGCAAGTCATGGTATGACCTATTGGATACAAAAGTAAGGGATATGGGCTTTACTAAAACAAAAAGCGATAGATGTTTTTATACAATAATTAATAATGATGAAAGAATATATTTTTTGACTTACGTGGATGATATATTAATTGCGTCGAATTCGCAATCGTCCATTACAAAAATAAATGAGGAGCTACAAAAAGATTTTACGATCACTATAATAAATAACCCTAGATTTTTTGTGGGATTAGAAATAACCAGAAATATAGAACAAAACACAATAATACTTTCACAATACAAGCATATAGATAAAATGTTGAAAAAATTTGGAATTTCGGAGCTAAAAAATACTAATACTCCTATGGAAACAGGTATGAAAATAGATAAAATTGAAAATGGAATAGATGATACAGAATATAGGTCGATGATAGGTGGACTGCTATATTTAGTGAGACTTACAAGACCGGATATATTGTTCCCAGTCAATTTTTTCTCCCGTTTTCAAAATAATTCCAATAACACTCTGAAAAATTATGTGAAAAGAATTTTCAGATATATTAATACTACGAAAAATTATAATATAATATATAAATCAGAAGGGGATGGTATACAAGCTTATATTGATGACTCATATGCACCCCAAGTTGATGAAAATAATATAGATATAAACAATTTAGGAAAAGGGAAGTCCATAACTGGATTCATGTTATTTTCGTATGGAGACTTGGTGGAATGGAATTGCTGTAAGCAAACCATTCATGCATCATCAAGTACTGCAGCGGAAATAATTGCAGTCTTCGACACCCTTGATACCATAAAAGTAACGCAATATATGAATTACGAAATCTTAGGAGAAAAGTTGAGTGTAGATATAATGGAAGATAATATTTCAACCCAAAAAATATGTTCAGGGGGTAGTCAGAAAAAATCGAGAGCCCTAATGATAAAATGCTACTCAATCCTGGAAGCATTTCAAGAAAAAATAATATTCTTTAGAACTGTAAGCTCTGAAAATCAGTTAGCGGATATTTTGACAAAATCGTTGGATCGTTCGAAATTTGAAAATATAGTTGTCAAAATATTAAACGAAACGAACATCTATGTATAATATAATATAAAAATTCGTTTATTTCAAAGTCATAATATGTTTCATGATTTTCTATTTCAAAGTACAAGTTGTCCCAAGTCCAAAATATAGGTCGTAACATGAAAATAAGTGCTGAAAAAATAACCTTCAATTATTGCAAAATTAGTACTTAACAATATCATTTACTAGAAAATACTTGCAAGAGATAAGTGCTCGACTTCTCGAAAATTGCAACAAAGAAAAAAGCAGAAAAATCTAGCAAGAAAAAACCCTACAATTCGAATAATAAAAACCCTATACATTTTCAAACAAGCGTGAGAGAAATACACGAAATATTCCCACATGATGTAATGAAAGGAAAACCTCAAACAATAAATACAATAAAGATTAAACCCATTACACGACCGCAATTATGATAAATCGAAAGAAGGTTGCCTTATCGAAAACATTTTAAGCGCCAGTTCAAATACAATAGCAATACATGAAAGATAGTAAGCGATACAATATATATTATTCTACAATCTTTTTCATGTCACACGTTCAAGATAAAATACGAAACGTAACGTTCTTTTGAATTCAGTGAACTCGTAATCAGAAATACCTTCGTATATTTTTTTTCTTTTTTCTTTTTCCTTTTAATGTAATATGTGCACGTGAATATTTTTGCTTTTTCGAATTCCTTTTCCAATTTTTTTTCTAATCGAAAGATATAACGAATAAATAATATGTTACCTATAATAAATTAATATTTTTGCATGTTACCAATTTTGTATTTTTAATATTTTTTTTTTTTATATTTTTACATATATACCATATTTTTCATTTATATAATATTCTATGCATGTTACCATATTTATTTATTTTATTCAATTTTTTATTTATTCTCGAAGCACAGCACAACAAAATTTTTTTTTACCCAAAGTTACCATAATACTATGTAAATGATACGATGTTAATATTTTATTTTTTTTATTATGCATATGTCATTCTGTACTTAATATTTTTTTTGAAACAATAATATTTCGATTACTTTCAGCGTCAAATATGATGAAGAACTCAATCGGTAAAATTTCAGGGGGGTGTTGTAACGGAAATCCCACCTTCACTCATTCTTCATCATCATCATCACGATCACTGTATATATATGTCATACATACACTCTCACCACGAAGTGTTTCCCCCTACTACTTTCGATCGTACATCGCTGTTGCTTCGCCATTTCATATTCTGTTAATCATGTATTTTTCATTCGTGTAATAAACCTCAAGAATATTAGAAGTCTCAAGTTCTTTCGATCCTCGTTCTGTACGCCTCACATCAGCCATAAGTTTAAGCGATAAGCTGAGCGACTGAGCGCCATTAGACCATACTTCATACAAAGTACTAGAAGACTTTATTCAGTTAATAGCATTAGCAAGATGGGATCCATATTTCCTACAATAAAGAAAATGATCATAACACCCAATTCAATTGAATAGTCGATAGAATATTTCAACATTTCCTTGTATAAAGTTCAATTTTAAATCACTTACCAAAAGACAGAAGAATCCAAAGAAAGCAACAGCACAAATGATTTCTTCAAAAATAATTATTCAAAAACTTTTGTAAAGAATACACCATACATGAATGTATTCGAGATCAATGATAAGAAACAAACACAAGATAATTCTGGCAGAATAGCTCATCTTGATGCTCCAAATATCAAACTTTTTTGATGCTGAGCGTGAGCGTCAGTGAAATAGAGATGTGTCGGTTGACCGAGAACTAATTCATTTGAACTAATCTTTTGAAAGACCTTGTGAGAATTATAGCAAATTAAATTATACTCGTGACTATTATTCTCACGTATCATTTGTGGTGGCAACACTGTTTATATATTTTTGTGATCTGTGATTTTTAGTGTTTTGTACCTGACTGTGATATGTTGTAATCATACGCCTCTAGTCGCTTTTTGTTATTCATGTTGTTAACAACTCCACTACTCTTAATGTGGAAATAAAAGTTCGTAATTAGTGAATCTTGTGTCTTTATTTATGTGTTCGTAATGTGTGTGTCTAGTCTCTGTTCGATGTCGTTTTTAGTTTAGGTTCGTTTCATAGGTTTTTAGTCGTCTCGATCCGTTGATTTCTTCCTCAATTTCTCACAGGTTATGGGCCCAGATACCTGGATGTCAACGTGGTCGCCATTGTCATAGTTCGTCAATGTTGTGCTGTCGGATCCTGCTCGCCACACCCAAGTAGTATCATGCCTGCTAATTGTTTTTCGATTGTTTGATATGTTCTCTGTTCGATGTTCCTGTGATCTCGTTCGTGTTGAATTGTTGGTCGACGTGTCTGAAAGTTGCTGAAAATCGCTGTGTTTGCGGTGTAACTGATCGTTCGTACCTGTCAACGAGATGGAAGCGCGAAAGAAGAACATGATCGAGCCGTTCAATGGGCAGAATGGCCGCACATGGAAGTTCCGGATGGAACTGTTGTTGGCAAAGGAGTCGTTAACTAATATTATAATCGATTCTTTGCCGACTGTTCGTAACAGGGGAGATGCTTGGTCCAAGGAGAACGCGAAGGCGATGTTCCTGATAGCTAACAACGTGACTGACGAGTACCTTGAGATGATCCAGACGTACACGATGACGAAGGAGATGTTTCATGTCCTAACGAACCTCATCGACAACGGCAATGACCAGACGCTGATGGATTTAGGAGGTGATTTGTACGCAAAACGGTATGTGTCTGGTATTGATTTGCATAAATATTTGTTGGATTTTCGTGCTCGTTGTAGACGTTTGACTGAATTAGGAGATTTAACGACCACGAAACAATTTATTTTGGTATTGCTGAGGTCATTACCTGCGGAATTTCGTCCAATTAAGGTTGTGATTGAAGATGCAGAAGTCGTCACCTGGGATGGTGTTTTCATGAAATTGAATAACTTCCAGCGTGAGCTATCTTCTGATAGCAAATCGATAGTTCGAGGTAACACTCTGAACACTACATCTCTAAAACCTTCATCAGTGGGTGCCACTGGTGAGGAGAACATTTATTTTGGTAATTGCAATAATGTTGGACGAAATTTTAGTAATAGTAGTAATGGAAATCGTTTTAATCGTGGTCGATCTCGTAATAATAATAATAGTCGTGGTTTTAGTCGAGGCGGAAATAATAATTTTAATAATAATAATCAAAATTTGAGCTCAAATAATAATAATAATAGTAATAATTTTAATGGACGTGGTCGTAATAATAATACTGACGGTGGACATTCTAATGTAAAATGTCACTATTGTAATAAAATTGTTCACATAGCCCGAAATTGTTATGCCAAAAATCGTAACAATAATAATAGTAATAATAACAGTGAAACTCGAGTTAATGACCAAAGTTCAAATAATAATAACAGTAATAGGAGCTCGGCACAGATGTGCAATGAAAATTTTAATGCTAATGACGTTTGCTCTGAAGTGGGTTACAGCTTCACGTTGAATAATGACGATAATAAAAAAATTAATGACTCTTGCAATGCAAAAGAAAATTTAAACTTAATGCCTCGAACCACATTTATAGTTGACAGTGGATGCACAATTCACATTATTAATGATATAAATTTGTTCAGTGATTATATAGATTTGATCAGACCGCATAGTATCTGTGTTGCGAAAAAGGGTGTCTCTCTGTCTGTCACGTCAGTGGGTACTGTAAAATTAAAACTTTTGAATGGAATTGTAATCGAGTTGAAAAATGTAAGGTATGCTCGGGAGCTACCGCAGAATCTGCTTTCGGTTAAACGTATGAGCAGGTCGGGATTTGACACTTTGTTTAAGGAAGAGTCTGTTGAGATCATCCAACGCTGCAGTGGAAAAGTAGTTACCACTGGTGTTAGCGTAGACTCGGATTTGTACACAATTGACTTTGTAAAAATGTCAAGTCAATCGTGTAATCTGACGTTGGGAGATGAATTGAGCCCACTGTTCGTGTGGCATAAACGACTTGCTCATTTAAATGTGAACGATGTTAGATTGTTGTCAAGTAGGGGTTTGATACCCAATGTTGACTCCAATCGCAGACTGCTGTGTGAGCCCTGTGTTATGGGGAAACAGAGTCGAAAACCATTCCAAAGGCATGAAAGAAAAACAAATAAGCCATTGGAGTTGGTTCATACTGACCTCTGTGGACCTATTAACCCTCCTGCATATAAAGGAGCTAAGTATTTCATGACCTTTATCGACGATTATTCCAATTTTTGTTGTGTTTACTTGCTGGCGAACAAGACAGAAGCTTTTACGAAATTTAAAGAATATCACGAGATGGTCTCGAATAAGTTTGGCTATAACGTAAAGAGACTCCGTTGTGATCGCGGCACAGAGTACTTGAATACCACCTTCCAGTCATATTGTACTGAGAAGGGAATTGTGGTTGAATCTACTGTTGGTGGTTGTCCTCAGCAGAATGGAAAAGCTGAGAGAATGAACAGGACACTGTGCGAGAGGGCAAGGACACTGTTGTTTGAGAGTGGTCTTGGAAAGATATTTTGGTCGGAAGCCATATTGTGCTCCACCTATATCATAAACAGATGCCCCACAAATAAAGATTTTATTCCATTTGAGAGATGGTTTGGTGAGAAATATAATTATAATAAATTAAAAACGTTTGGATGCGATGCGTATATGTTATCGTTCAAACATGACTCTGACAAATTTAAGAGTAAAAGTGAAAAATTAGTAATGGTTGGTTATTCTCCATGTGGGTACAGGTTGTTGGACTTAAGCACTAAGGAGATACGTCTGTCACGTGATGTTGAGTTCTTTGAAGGTGAAATAAGTAATCCTGAATATAATAAATACACTAAAAATGATGAATTATTTAAAGAAGTCACTGAATCCAACTTGGAAAATATTGAAGTTGATGGTGATTTAAATTTAGATTGTCTTTCACAGGAGGCGACTACACGTGATCAAGCAGCAGGAAATATATACCTGGCTGAGGATGGCATTCCTTTGACGTTTGAGGAGGCAAGTGCAGCACCTGATAGTCTGATGTGGAAGGAGGCCATTTCATCTGAAATAAGTGCCCTGAACTCCAATCAGACTTGGGAGGTGACCAAACGTCCAAAGGACGCCCCTACCATCACGTGTCGTTGGATATTTAATAAAAAATATGATAATGAAAATAATGTTTTATATAAAGCTAGGTTAGTTGCCAGAGGCTTTCAGCAGAAGAAAGGCTTCAATTTTAATGAAGTATATGCGCCAGTGGCGAAACTTTCGACTGTGAGGACCCTCTTGGCTGTCAGTAGTAAATTAAAATTTTATATAGAACAAATAGATATTTGTAGTGCGTTCCTGAACGGTATTCTTTCTGAGGATGTGTACCTCGAGATACCTGAAGGTATTGAAACACAGGTTGATAAACACAAAAATGTACTAAAACTAAATAGGTCTATATATGGTCTTAAACAGTCGCCAAAAGTGTGGAATAAGTTATTTAATGAGTTCCTGTTGTCACTTGGCTTTGTACAAAGCATGGCTGATGACTGTCTGTATGTTTTCAAAAATAAACATGATGGAACGATAGTTTATCTACTCACTTACGTTGATGACGTTCTCATTAGTTCAAATAATAAAGAACAAATTATATTTTTCAAAAATAAAATTAATAAGAGATTCAAATGTAAGGATCTTGGAAAAGTTAATAAATATTTAGGTTTAAACATTAATTACAGTCGCGAAGAGGGCATACTGGAGATCGAGCAGAGGAATCTCATCGAGTCTGTTGCTAGGCGATTCGGTGTTGATAAATGTGCACCTATCTACACACCTATTGACCCCAAACTCCAATTGGATAGGGACCTCAATGCGTGTGATAGTGTGCTGAATAATAACTATCAACAGCTCGTGGGATGTTTGATGTACCTAATGCTAGGATCACGGCCTGATATTTGCTTCGCAATATCGTACTTCAGCCAGTTCTCCAGTTATGCCACAGATGAACATTTCAAATACTTATTGAGAGTTCTGAAATATTTAGTGACTACTAAAGATAAAAAACTTATATATTCATATGAACACAATAATAATGGCAATATAGTCGAAACATATTCGGATGCCGATTGGGGTAACTGTGTTAACACAAGACGGTCAATCTCGGGTTACTGTGTCTTTGTTTATGGGTCGCTGGTGTCCTGGTCTAGTAAGAAACAACCAACGGTAGCTCTGTCTAGCACTGAAAGTGAGTTGATCGCCATATGCGATGCTACCACTGAATCAATTTGGTTGAAATATTTAATGAGTGACTTTTGCATTCAAATTAATGACAGAGCTGTAATTTACGAAGACAATCAGAGTTGTCTGGCTATCTTGCACTCTGGAAAATGGAACTCACGCAGATCAAAACATGTGGACGTAAAGTACCATTTTGTGTGCAATCACGTAAATTTAGACTTTAAGTATTCATACGTGTCAACTTCGCGACAGTTGGCTGATGTTTTTACGAAGGGCTGCCCGAGGCCTAAATTTGATGTATTCTGTAAAATGTTAAAGTTGTTGTAACTTATTGTATATGTTTACCATTCATGTGATATTTATTGTTGTAACTTTTTGTATTTTTGTTGACCTTTTGTCATTTGTGTTCTTAATGACTTCATTAGTTTAATCATTCGTTTTTACCATTTCACCGTAATCGTATAAATTTAATTTGAGGAGGCGTGTGAGAATTATAGCAAATTAAATTATACTCGTGACTATTATTCTCACGTATCATTTGTGGTGGCAACACTGTTTATATATTTTTGTGATCTGTGATTTTTAGTGTTTTGTACCTGACTGTGATATGTTGTAATCATACGCCTCTAGTCGCTTTTTGTTATTCATGTTGTTAACAACTCCACTACTCTTAATGTGGAAATAAAAGTTCGTAATTAGTGAATCTTGTGTCTTTATTTATGTGTTCGTAATGTGTGTGTCTAGTCTCTGTTCGATGTCGTTTTTAGTTTAGGTTCATTTCATAGGTTTTTAGTCGTCTCGATCCGTTGATTTCTTCCTCAATTTCTCACAGACCTAAATGAATGAGACTGAAAGATGAGGATGAACTAGTTCATTTTAAACTAAAAGATATTATCAAATCAAAGTTATATTGTATAGACCTACAAGCTAGTTCACTCTTATACATCACAGCATTGTTGTTAATCACTGGATGAGTGGAATTTCTTATAAATCAACAAAAAATGAAACAAAATAGTAAGTGTTTTTGGGGAATGAAAGCGCTTTCTATGTCTGAAAGTAACTACGTATAGAAAATGTATACGAATTGCTCTCCATATGAAATAATACTCACTCAAAGGTTTGATTCATGCAGCTCATTTTGTTCATTTTGTTGTTCTACACTCCACCTACACTCGCTTACTAATCTTTAGCGCAACTACTTTCGATAACGTAAACTAACACTATTCAGGTTGAGCAAACAAACACGACTTTTTTCATTCGTTCACCCGAGAACGCTGAAACTCATTTCCCACTCAAACTTTAATCTCGTAATGGAGGGAGATCGTTCATCTTCCTCAAACTTGTAAATTGTACTTTAAGTCATTGCATTATAGTATCTCTAACTAACTTGTTTCTTTCCTTGGATTTCAACCTCACTTCACATTTTGTAGTTCATTCAAAAGACTGAGACCTGTTGAACTAAATCTCCCAAATGAACTAAAACGCATATCTCTACAGTGAAAACGCTCAGCACTAACGCTGACAGCTCACACCATAGCCATGCCCATTGCTTCATGAAGGTTGATATTTTGAGCATTGACGCTCATGCTCACGCTAACGCTTAACGCTCATCTCATGGCCATACCCTGAGAGATACTAGCTCTGTTTGATAGGACTACACCAACTTACACTGACCTACACCAGGAGGGCGATTCCACAAATGTAGGAATGTTATGGGACTTTGCGCCAAGTTTCATTTGAATATTTGTGGAATATCCCTACTGGTGTAGGTTGGTGTAAGTTAGTGTAATCCTATCAAACAGAGCTACTATAATACAATAAACAAAAGTACAGTTTACAAGTTTGAGGAAGATGAACAATCTCCCTACATTACGAGTAAAGATGGGTAGTTTGTTCACGAGTTAGTTCTTTTGAACCAATCCTAGAAGTGAACTAATCGATCATTTAGTTCACTTCTAAATGAACTAGTTGATTAGTTCTTTTTTTTTGGATAGTTCTTAGTTCTTATCAGTCTACTCTACTCAATCCATTGATCGAACTGAAGTTGAAGTAAGTAGCAGTCAATGAGTGAGTCAAACAATTAACCAATAGTTCTAGCATGAATTTATGAATACGAGTCGATCATAATATCATATAATAAATCAGTTGATTTAAATGATATGAGTCAATTATGAATCAGCTGATTGAAGTGATCGAGTTGAAAAATTTACTGATCTACTGAACTAATTGAACTAGTTTAGTGAACTAGTTCACTTTTGTAAAGCAGACTCAATGAACTAAATCCGCAAAATAAACTAAAATTCCTATCTCTATTATTTAACAAAAGACTGTTTACAGACAGATATCTTACCACATACCCATCAAATTTGTCAGCAGATGGCGCGTTTTTTCTCAAACTTATACAAATACTTAACAGAGGTTTACGTGAACATGAAGTTGGTCATCAAATTTCTCCATGGTCTGGTTATCTGGTAAATCCTTTACATACAGAACCTAATCATTTGAAATAAGAGAGAAATGCAAACTAAGGAAAAGTTAAGTCAGAAACCATATAAAACTAATGGTCTTTGTTGAAGACAGCTGAGAAGCAAATGTATATACGCAAATCATGAATCATACTGCAGAATGCTCTGAAGATTTTTCGAACAGCAACTTCATTTAACTGGCGGCTAAAATACACATGAAGGGAGGTAACTAAACAGAAGTTAATAATAACTTTGTTCTTAAGAGGAATTATATTAAACGATGATTTCAAACGCAACATATAACTTGAAAATTTTACTGTTATTATGGGTTAGTTAAATAGTGGGATATTTCATACTCAATTCTTTGTAAAAATTAAGGTATTTCAATTCAATAGACCAATATGTTAAAAACAAGGAATTCCAAATGCAAGGGCAAGAATTTAGACTTAATATTTTACAATTGAGGATTGAGCTACCATAAATGAATAGAATATCGAGCATAACGCTTGATAAAATAAAAATTTTGTACATCTGCAACTTACTCAGAAATTAAACAATTTTGTTACAAAAATATGTACTGAGGCGTCCGAAATTGATTGCCTTGATTTAAAAGGCAATTTCAAATTGAGAGCTCATAAAGTCAACCTTTAATGTATAGTGGTGTTTAAATGCTAATGACGTTACAATGTCTTAGAATTAGGGCATCATGCAACCGAAACACTGAATCGAAGGGTTTTGAATTGTGTTTTCAAGACATTTTATTTTTTTTTGACTTTGACTATGTCCTACGGCTGAATTCTTCTTGACTTGAATTAAACTTCTTCGGACATGGCAGAACGCAGCTTACATTTGTCTTCATACCTCTGCAAATTAATATGACAAATCAGCAATAAGCTAAATTGTGTGGACAGAAGAACCTAACAAAGTTTCAGTCCATACAAGGTTTGAAACTTACAAAAACAAACAGCAGAATTATTTTGTTAAAGACTATAATTACAAAAGAACCATAGTGTCAACAAAGTGGAACAAAGCAAAGTATGTAACGGAAAAATAAAAAGTTAAAAAAAAGCTATTGCAGACAACAAGTAGGGGAAACCATCAGAAAGCTGTTGTCTTCACCTAATTGTGTGTCTTCATGAGTGATGGTTTTATTGTTTAAAAGACTCCTAATATGAAACTTTGGGTCTCGGAGCTTTTGGAAAAAGTGAGGGTGAGGTGAGAAAATAACTAACATAGATGAAGTCAAATCCACTATGCGCAAAAAGAAGGCTCGACGCGGCCTTTAAATGACAGAGCAAGGCAGTCATCTTGAACTAAGCTTGTCTTAAAGTTGTCTTTAACACACCAAATTTCCCTCCTAACAGATGCCAGGAACTCCATCTGATCGTATTGATGACTAATAACTTCACCTCGCAGGTGTTTTCAAAAGATTGCCTTGAAGTGCGATATGGAAACTGGTGAAATTAGAAATGACTTGTGTGTTGTCACTACTGATCCTTCATAACGAAAGAACATCCCCAATATGCCTTTTGTCTTCAACTGAAACTATCTGGAATTCCAACTACCATCCTAGTTGTCTTCAAGATAGATCATATTGAAGTATATTCTACATCTCGAAGATGGTACACTTATTAAATTGCCTAACGTGAGGACTTAAACATATGACTTGTGATTTGGACCTGCTACTATCCACCTACACAAGAAGGACTCATTTGCAAAGACAAACCTAGTACCGGGTATTGCCAATGCAAAGCAGAGAGTGATTTAAAAATTAGAATTTGTGTTTGCAAATCAGTTTTTCTTGTTAAGGAAATTTCCCCACTTATTGTCTGCTTAATTGCTTTCAAACATGCAATGTCGATAACATAAAAAGCGAGAGGAAATATTAAATGTGTACAGCCAATGAAATTACAGATAGCAAAAATATATACGTTGACATATAATAGGCAAAGCGCACGTGGATGACTGATAAAATAAAATATAATAAAATATATTAAATGACTGCAAACCGCAAGCAAAGTGTGGAAAGACCAGAGATAAAGCAAAAAGGTTGGATGCATTCATGTCCGTTGATGGGTTTTTACTTCCATTCAATTCGTCTTCATCTTTTAATATCTCATGGCGCCAGTCTGTCGGATCGAACCAAATTATTATCTGAAATTGTCTGAATTTGGAAGAGTCGTTACTGAAATAAAATGCATTATAATTGCCTGAAAGAGAGTTAGATTTTATTTCTGTCTTTACGTCTTCATCTGAATACGAGTTAGAATTCGGATAATATAATGTCCAAATTTGAATTTTGTCTCTCGAAAAATTGTCTGAAATTGTGACGTCATTATTTTGTCTTATTTTGTCGAAAATAATTTTTATTTTAAGGTCCAGATCTCGGACTTCTCAGTACATAAAAAATAAAATAAATCAAAAGCACTTAATTGGCATTAAAGTAATTTCAATTCTTTTTTTTTTCACTTTTTTTCATTTTTGAATAATTAAGAAGGATAATTATCACACAACAGATGGGAATCATAAAAAGCTAATTACACTTGCTAGAATTACTCACTCGCTGTATTCATAGAAATCAAATAGTCAGACGTATTGAATCGGTATAGGTTATAAACAAAATGTAACAATGATGGCCTGGTAGAAACATTTTGCTTCACTCCACCAAGCTTCTGAAGTTTTAATTTGAAAAACTGTGCACTCAAAAACACCGGGGTGGCGGTAAGAGAAGAAAATATTAAGTGTTCCAAGTTAAGAATAGTTCTTCAATTTACAGACTGAAATGATAAAATAATTAAATATTCCACAAAGACAAATTTCAAACTTGGCTTATGATCCATCCAACTGTCCAAATGTGAAATGAATTTCACCGATTCTGACTTGTTGTAAGGTTGATCTCAAAATTCAGGAAAGTTCACTTGCAGTGTGTTGTGTTGGCAATTTCACATCATTACAAAATAAAATATAAGAAAAAAAATTGAAATAACAAATACTTAGGAGCAATGTTGTGCAATTATTTTCCGACCAACATTGAATATTAATTTGTTTCATGTACAATTTTTTTATTTCAATGGTACAATTTGTTTTATTTCATCCAATTTTCTTTGTACATAATTTTATATGAAAAATGTTTCCTCGGGAATTCTTTTTAAAATTAGTGTTTCTCATGGCTGTCATTATTCTTGATTGTAATGGGTACCTCCTAGCTTTTCCTGCAATACTGTGGAAGTATGTCACCTAATTTGTTTGTTGCAGTTTCCGGTAATTTCTTGCTTTTATAATTATTGTCTGAGCCTACAACATTCATAGATCATATAACTGATGTAGGATCATTAATATGAAAATTAAAAAGACCAGGAGATACATCATAAAATGACAACACTGACGACTTAGAGACAAATCATGAACACCAAGCAAACACCATAATTAGAACATGGAGCTATACTATTGGGGAAAATGAATTATTAACTAAAGTATTATAGACTGCAACGTAGATTTAAAATATTTACTACATTAAAAAATAAAGAGACTAACATGGCATTCTATTCAAGAAAGTTAAAAACTTGAATAATTAAGAAAAGTGAAAGAAAAACTACAACACAAAATGAAAAAGAAATTATTTTCAAAAAATAAAAAAGTCATAAAACACTAATATCTATAACTTACAATTAAAAAAAAAAATTAAAAACCTACGGGCGATACTTCAAGGGAAAATTTGAAAGAACTAATTTAAATATAGAAAAAAAAAAAAAAAGTTCGAATACAAAGCTGAATTTTCTCTAATATAAAAATATATTCTAGTAACAGATGAAGAGGAAGGTGAAAGAATACCAAATTTGAATGGAACTCAGTTAATTAGGTATATCAAACATAGAAAATATTAGTCAAAGATCATTTTACAAAAAACATTCAGAAAAAAAAATAGAAAAATTAAAGGATTTCTATATTACTGAACCAAACAATTAATTTATAACGAAAATGAAAAACCAAAACTTTCATTTTTCATATGAAGGCGAATATAGCTTAAAAATTCACCCTTGAAATAGTTACAGCAGGACACACCAAAAAAGAAATAAAATAAACAAAAACTTTTTTTCTTTATAAATGCTTGTATGTTATTGTTTTAGTCTCACTTCATTTCTTATTCTTCTATTTAATTTGGTATGTCCAATGAAAAGCCAAATATTCCTTAAAGAGAACTACAAGAAAAATTTGAAGACTTTTATATACTTACCATGTTTTCATCTCATTTGTTTGTTCACACAGTTATGTGTGACCCCAAAAATACCATAGTTGTTTTTTAATTCATAATTCCCCATTTTTTTCGTTCATTATGTAAATCTAAATTATCAATTAGCAAATTATTTGGTGATTCCACCTTCCAGGACTTGGTACGGAACTTAATAAATATGCTAAGCATATCTGTACAAAATTGATGTATGATGAATACTGTGTCACTGTAAGTTGAAGTTATACTCATGAATTCATTACTCAATGAAAAAGCACAATTTTTTATGCTCATTCAACAGGGGAGGGGAATGTCAGACAACTTAAATGTACATCTTTAAAACAAAACATTTTCAGTTTATACTACTTTTTTTTGGAAAAAATCGGTATTTATTGAAATAAACGTGAAGAACAATTTTAGGGGGCACATTTGCCTCCATACTGACGGACATTTGTGGAGAGGAAATGTGATTTTTGGTATGTTATTTCGGAGTTTACACGCACAAACCAACTGATTAGTGAAGAAATTAGAAATATTTTTATTTGTTTGAATATATCTTTTACTTCTCATTTGACTGTACTATAATTAATACGTCAGATTTTATTGAAATACTTCTAAATTACAACAAATTTCGATAATTATAGAAGATATTCCTGGAGAAATTTCAATTGTTTTCTTTCCACACCATTATTATTCATTTTTTAATTTTTCAAGTTTGAATTTTTGATGAGAATTTTTTTTCATTACACTTGCATTAGCAGTTTTGGTTCAAAACACACTTAATTTTAAAGATGACTCGAAAACTATATCGTCAATTCTTGAAAGAACAGAGATCAACCTTTATAATCAAGAAACACAAAGTTCATTAAAATGGGTTCTCAGGGTAAAAAGTTCATAGAAGTTGGCACACGTGTTCAAGTTGTAACACCCATAAAGAAATACATACAGGCTGAATTGATAAATGTCACCTTTTCTTGAAGTCGATTAGGAAGTATCTTGGTGGTTCACGAGGAAAAAGTCATTAATCAGGCCCATTTTTCGGTTCGGTTCAATTACAAAGTAAATTTCTGGAAGGTGACATTAAATTACCTCAGTATTGTTAATGAGAATTTTCAGTTTTTCGGATTTGAGTAATGTTTGAAATCATATTTTTCTATTGCTACAGTCCTAATTCAATATATCCTCTTAATTCAGTATATCTTACATCAACACCAATATTTACGAATGTCACTTCAAACTTCCTTTACTTAAACCTCACTTTAAAATAATTTCTCACAAAATTTTGAATTTAAGAATGTAGTAACATTATATTCACTTATCAGCTGGTTTTTAATGTAAAAATACAATTTCAACACATTGTTCATTGCAAAATTGTATAGAGTAGTTTTAAAGTTACATTCATGTAAAGCAAGGTTAAAGTGACATTCATTAATATGGGTGTAAGAGAATCCATTCAAGAAAGACCTGTATCTTCTACATACCTGAGCCTTCCTTAAGATTAGTGTTAAGAACATAATTGAACCATAATCTAAAAGAAATTGAATTGCTTTTAAAAGTAGAACCAAATTTTTTGTTGATAGACAAGAAAAAATCTAGAGTGGGTAGAGTAAAAAATTTAGAACTAATTTAATTCCAACTAGATACGGGTTAGTTAAAAATTAAAATTTTGAAAAAATTTACTTACAACCATGAAAGTTATTTCTCGCAGTTCAAATTAAATTTCATAATATGCTGATAATAACTTGGTTTTTGTGAACTTCCACTGAAATAAGATCAAAAGATTTATGAGGCTTGAGAGTGAGAAAGGAAGAGATCAAATTGGTGTCTAGGAAGGCTGATCTATCAATAACATGTGTAAACGATCATCAAATCATAAGTGTATATTCTATCAATATCATTCATCCTTGTATAGGTAACTGATCCGACTTATACTCTTAATTCCATCGACTAGAACTTTCTTCAGTACATGCAAATTGCATTAAGAGCAAAACTGTCATTACTGACTTATACTCTTACTTAGAGGCACCATAGATACATGAATTATGCTTTCCAAAGGAAGTATTATTCTGTAATAGCCCTAACACTAACAAAAGTAAGGTAAGTTGTTTCAGATGCAAATGCAGTTGGGAACAAAAAATCATTGTTAAATTATGCTATCTTCTTTCTGAATATTTTCAAACACTTGACATGCACTACTCGATGAAGATTAATCTCATAATATTGTGAAATGGTACCATTTGAAAAAACAGATGTTGCATTGATAACATCGATTTATTTCGTACAATCCGTGACAGTGATGCCGCTTAACAAATACCCTCCAGAGCCCAACATATTAATTTCCGGATGCGTTCGATCCGGTAATACTTGATAGGATCGCAGCCAGTTTTCAACGAGTCTGATGTTGATCACTTCTGGAAATTGCTTCAAGTCCTCATACAGTCGAATTAGCGGTGCCTGGAATTGGTGGTACACGACGAAAGATCTTGAAGGGCCAAGGAACTGTAACATTTCTTTAACAAAATCACACGGATTCTCTTTACACACAACTACTAATCCATCAGCCTTTTCTATCAATAGTTGGCGGACTTCTTCACTTTCTCTTTCCAGATAGCTGGATTTCTTGACTTCGACTGTTTCAACCTCCGCCTTCCTTTTCAGGTTAATTTTCTCATTTTCTAGGGTCATATTGCTTTCAATTTCATCCCTGTGAGAAGAACTAGGATCTACCAATTCTGAGGACTCAACTTGGTGTGAAGAATTTGAAAGTAAGAATTCTACAAATTCATTCTGGTGGGAAGAATTTGAGAGAACAAACTCAGGCTCAGTAACACTTCTAGGTGTATTTGCAATACTATGAGCCTCTCGTAGGGAACAACTCATTTTACTGCTCGAATATTTTGCAAATGTTGATAAATTTATATTCAACACAGATTTTTGTTTTTCTTCTGGAAATTTCATGGCTGCTAATGCTTTTCGTTTGTTAAACGAATAGTTCGGTGTTATCACATTCAACAACTTTCCAGGGGAAATAACGAGATTCATCAGAGTGGCAATAATTAGTCCTTCACAGTTGTTTTCGTAGACAATATATTTTCCTTGGGACTGGAAATTAACAGCAGTTATAATCTGCGAGAGCGTATCCAAACGCAGGCCAAGTAGTTTACAAGAATTTGGATTTAATGTATTGCACATCAATACCTCAGATAACAGTCGTATACTAGGTTTCAATACTTGTAAATAATCAGAATATTTTTTCGATTTTTTCCGAAGCCATTTCTCTTGAGCAAATTCTGTTTTGTGTAAAAAGGTCTTGCTGTTGTTAATCAATTGCTGAACAATATTTTGCGATGAAAGACCTTCGTTTCTCATACCAATGATTTCTTCTTTGCTCAAAGCTTGGGCATTGTTGTCATCTTGAATGTTTCGATTGTCGATACCAGATTCTATACAATTAATGGCAAGGCTCTGAACTTCATCTGGATCGCATAATTCCAATGAGTACGAGTGTTTGTGTATCATTTCTATCCGATAGAAAGTTGAAAACTGCTTCTCGAGGATGTTGCTCAGGTCTATGTTAGAACCCATAAACTGGACACGTGGCTTTTTACTTAACTGATGCAAAAGTATATGATTGTCACGTTTTAAAATAACGAAGTCTTTACTCTGGATGATATCAGTTTCACTAGACATCTCAAAAACTGAAATTTTAGAGTTTCCAAATTAGGGACATCTTAACATCTAAGAGGGTGTAAACTTTCAAACACTGCATAATTAAAAGACTTACCAGTTATGTCAACGTCAACAAAGAAGTTCATGGCGAGGTATATCAAGACGATCCTAATCATTAAAATCTGTAAAAATTTGATTACTAAAAATCAGCATTGTCACATTAAAAATGTTGATACGAAATCCCACCTCCTCTCTTTCTTCATCATCATCATCATGATCATACTCTATATATATATATATGTCACACGTACACTCTCATCACAAAGTGCTTCCCCTACCATTCTCGATCCGCTATCGCTGTTGCTTTGCCATTTCGTACTTATTCATATTTTATTTCCAAATGTAATTTTAGTCTGCTAATAAATTCTGTCTTGAATACTTCTCTCTTACTCTTTTTGGTTCCTTGTCTTTACCACCTCACATCATGGTAGCCATCGCTGCGGTTGAACAGTAAGAGAAGAATAATGTTAAATTATGAAATAGCAGACTGATTTTTTGAAATTGATTCATTGTTGTGTTGAAATTTATATTTTTATATTTTTGAAGTGAAAATACACTGAAAATATTGTTTGAATCAAGAATGTTAAAACTCGAATTTTTTTATTAAATTTTTTTTCGAAGTCGAAAAAAAATAAAAATGTAACCAAAAACTGTTCCTGATCCAATAACGGCCGACCCTGGAAGTCAACGAACTACAATCCAGAAAGGACCGCCAACGATACAGAGAACCACCTGAGGAAATCTTCTGCTCCCGTCTTCAAGGACTCTACCAGAGATCTCAACTACGAAGACCACAAATTTTTGGGCCAACCTACTACAAAATTCAGCGGAGACAACGACGGTGATATTGGGATTAAGCAAATACGAATTCACACAACAACGGATCAACGAAGAAAATTAACTTATATAAACGTAATATATGTGTAGTTAAATTATTTTTTACGTCTATTTTTGACTGTGCATTTGAGGTGGTGATTGAAAATTATTTTTCCCTTCTCAATTAGAAATATATGTCAAACTTAATAAACGTATTAGAAAATAAAATAGGTGAATATAGTATAGAGAAAGAGGAATTGGAAGAATTTTTGAAAAAGTTTGAAGGGGAAAAAGTTGTGGATTTGAAAATTGAGAAATATAATCTTCCTTATTAAACGTATTTTACGGGAGAAATAATATTAGAGTCCTTCACAATTGATATCTCAGGTAGAATGTTCATTTAAATATATTAAAATATCTGATTTGGCACCAAATTACTTTTCGAATAGAATATATAGTTCGTTGGAATCAGAGAAAAAATTCGTAAATAGATTCTTAAAATAATAAATAATAAAATTTTAAAAGAATAAGAAAACTGGATAAAAAAGAAAAAGTACCAGAAAATAAAAATATTGAATTTAAAGAACAAAATCTAGTAAAAAAGATCGAAAAAGAAAAAGGAGAAAATAAAAAACTCATATCTATCACAAATATAGAAAATAATTTATTAGGATTTAAAAAAGTTGAAGAAATTATGTCGAGTGTTAATGAAATTAAACCTATTCAGGCTCCATTGGGAAAAGTGTTCAATGGAAAGTATTATTTAGATTGGAGACGAATGATTATTTCGGCCATTAGGGGTGCCGGTTACTACGACATTTTTGGAGAACATGAATTTTTAGAATTATACATATCCCATATTGATGATTTGAACTTTAGACCCAATAAAGAAATGATTAACTATTGTAAAATGCAAGACAATGCCAAAGCATTCGTCTTAGAAAGAGTTTCGAATGAAATTACAAAACAAATACGAGATTGTAACACGACCATAATGATGTTAAAAAAATTAGATAATATATATGGTACAAAAACATCAGTTACAGCCAACATGGCTAAATCGAAATGGATGGAATTCAGATTTCAACCTGGGGGAAATATGAGAGGATTTCTTAAAAAATGGGATGAATTAGTTACAGATGTAAGAGATAGTGGAAAGGAAGTAAGAGAAGAGGAAGAACTGGAAAATTTACAACTTGCACTGTGTTATGTACAAGCATTAGCAAAAATGCAATTTGAAAATCTACCACCCAACGAACGAAATATCGATAATTTTAAACGAATTTTAAGGGAGGATACTGATCAAAAATTTAGAGATCAGACATTGAAAAAACAGAATAATAATTACCCGAATAATAATTCTAATAACTATAGAAATAATGGAAATGGCAATAATAATAATAATTATAGAGGTCGTAATAATAATTATCGAGGAAGGAACAATTATAGAGGTAATAATTATAGTAACTATAGAGGTAACAATCGAAATTATAGTACTACGAATAATAATGCAAAAGGGAATGAACCAAATTCACAACAAAATAATAATAATAATAATAATTCGAATAATAATGGAAATGGAAATTATAGGGGAAATAATTATCGAAATAATGGGAACTACCGTGAAAACAATTATAGAGGTAACAATAGAAATTACAACCAAAATAACCCAAAATGCTATAAATGTGGTCAGAATGGGCACATAGCCCAAAACTGTATTAATAATAACATCCAACAAAATAGTAATAATAATAATACGAATACAAATCAAAATAATTATCCACCAAAAACAACCCAAAATAATAATACTGCCTCAAATAAAAAAGAGAATCCTGAACAACAGGTAAAAATGTCCTGCATGGTCAGAAAACACTTAGATAATTCAAATGAATGGTTGTTAAATAAACTAATTAAAAAAAAAAAGGAATAAATGAAGATTATATTCAACTAGAAAATAAGGCAATTTTGGATGGAGCTGCAGAAGTGCACCTAACAGCAGACTTAAATAAATTAAATAATATTAAAAAATTTGTCACCCCTGTAAAACTTCAATGTGCGGGCAAAAATGCTTTCTTGTATGCCACCCATACTGGTCAAATGACAATAAAAGTTGAAAATTCGAATAAAATACAATCATTAATTGAATTAAATGATGTACATTACGTACCTGACTTAAATACCGATATTATTAGTGCAATAAAAATCACAAATACAGGTACAGTAAATATCGATCAGCAAAAAAACTGTGCCAATATATATTTTATAGAAAATGGGGAAACTTTGATAACCGCCCCAAAAGAAAATGGAATATTTTATATCCATTACAATATACAAAATAATATAAAAAAAAAAATTATTAATGATGATGAATATACGGATACAGAATTAGATAGCACTACACAAATATGTCCAGTAACCCAAGAAAATGAGGATGAATGGGAGGATTTTTCAATTGAGTTAGAAATACAGGAAGAAGTCGAAAACCCATTAGAAAATAATAATATAGATTTATTTGAGGGGGGTGAAAATAGTAACAATAATAACGAAGAAAATATACCAGATGATGAAAAATCAAATAACAATGATAATACTGATGGTATGAATAATATTACGAATAATAGTAATAATATAATTAATAAAAAAATGATTATACATAGAAGGCTGGGTCACTTAAATGCACGCTATATCCAAAAATTAAAAAACTTATCTGTTGGTATTCCAGAAAACATGAACTTTAGAGACGATGATTTTAAAAACTGCCAAATCTGTTGCATTGCAAATAATACGAGACTAGGGCATAATGGAATGAGGACAAAACCATCTAGAAAATTAGAAATAACATCTTCCGACATTATGGGTCCATTTACACCATCGATTGCAAATCAAAAATATATTTTAACCTTTATTGATCATTATTCGAAATACACTTTTGTTGTGCCCATTGCAACAAAAAATCAAGTTGCAACAGAATTTAAAAACATGATAATGTCTATGAAAAATAAATTCCCAAATTTTCCTATTGGAACCATTAGATGTGACAACGCAAAGGAATACACAGATGCTAAAATAGTAAATTATTGTTTAGAAAATGGTATAACAATGGATTATGTAGTTCCTTACTCTCCAGAGTTGAATGGCGTAGCCGAAAAGCAGAACCAGACACTCATGAGAAGAGTAAGAGCTATGCTCATTGATGCCAACCTGGACATTAAATACTGGTCATATGCAATTGTCACATCAGCATATTTATTAAATCGCTCACCAACAAAAGCCAATAAAGATTTTAAAACCCAGTATGAATTGTTTTATGGCACGAAACCAAACTTGAAAAACTTAAAAGTGTTTGGTTCTTTGACATATTGTCACATCCCTTTTGAAGTAAGAAAACAAAATGCGACTAAAGCAAAGGCAAAATCAAAAAATAAAATAGATCCAAAATTGGCCCCAAGAGCTGAAAAAAGCATAATGATGGGATACACAAATACTGGATATTGTCTGAGAGACCCTTTTGAAACAAAATCGTATATTGCATGTGATGTACGGGTAGATGAGTCTCAAAATATCAAATCTTTGGAAACATCCAACAGAAAGCTAATAATTAAACCGGCAAATTACGAACAAGATCTAGGAATAATAAACCCAAATATAATGAATATTAATGTCAACTATAATAAAACATACATAGAAGATTGTGTCCCAAAAAGTTTTAATGAAATTAATAATAATCCTTTTAGAAAAGAATGGGTAAATGCAATAAACGACGAATATAATTCATTAAATGATATGAATGTCTGGGAAATTGTGGATTATGATAGGCAGAAATTAATAGATACTAGGTGGATATTTACAATAAAATACGATGAATTTGGAAACCCAAAACCAAAAGCCAGATTAGTGGCGAGAGGATTTAAAGATCGAACTGAATATAGCATTACAGAAACACATGGACCTGTTGCATCAATTAGTACAATTAGATGGTTGCTCTCTATAGTTAATAAATTTAAATTAATTCTTGTGCAATATGATGTCAAGACGGCATACTTAAACTCCCCCATTATAAAACCTATTTATGTTAAAAAACCAGAGGGGATAAATATTAATTCCAATCAAGTTCTTGAATTAAAAAAATCAATATACGGACTGAAAACATCAAGTAAATCTTGGTACGATCTACTTGACTATAAAATTAAGGAAATGGGTTTTGAAAGAACAAAAGCGGATAGATGTCTATATCAAATGAAGAAAGACAATGAAATAACATACTTTTTAAGCTATGTAGATGATATCCTGATAGCTTCAAATTCACAAATAGCAATTACAAAAATTAATGAACAATTAGAAAAATCTTTTACCATCACAATTATAAATAATCCAAAATTTTTTGTGGGGTTAGAAATAGAAAGAAATATAGAAAATGGAACAATAATACTATCTCAAAATAAACATATAGAAAAAATGATTAAAAAGTTTGGTATTTCGAAAATAAAAAATACAATCACCCCAATGGAAACTGCCCTAAAGATCGAAAAAGTTGAAAATGGAAGGGACGATACAGAATATAGATCAATGATTGGTGGATTATTGTACCTAGCCAGGCTAACCAGACCTGATATATTATTCCCTGTAAACTTCTTTTCACATTTTCAAAATAATTCAAACGATACACTAAAAAATTATGTGAGGAGAATATTTAGATACGTCAGTTCTACAAAAAACTACAATATAACATATAGATCTGAGGGAGACGGAATACAAGCATATATTGACGCTTCGTATGCCCCTCAAGTAGACGAAAATAATATTGAGTTAAACAATTTACAAAAGGGAAAATCAATTACTGGTTTTATGATTTTTGCAAATGGGGATTTGATAGAGTGGAATTGTTCAAAACAAACAATCCACGCTTCATCCAGTACAGCTGCAGAAATTATAGCAGTTTTTGACACTCTCGATATAATAAAGGTAATCCAACACATGAATTTTGAGATTTTTGGGGAAAAAATAATCGTAGATTTAATGGAGGATAATATATCAACTCAAACAATTTGCTCTGGTGGAAGTCAGAAAAAATCGCGGGCCCTTATGATAAAATGTTACTCGATCTTAGAGGCCATGGAAGAAAAAATAATCCATTTCAGATCTGTTAATTCTGAAAATCAACTTGCAGATTTACTTACGAAATCTTTAGATAGAACAAAATTGGAAAACTTAATTGTAAAAGTGCTAGAAAATACGAATCTATTCACATAATATTATATACATTTATTTGAAAAAGAAAATACCCGTCCAAAAAAAAAGTCAAGTCGTACCAAGTCAAACATCTAAAGTCAAAACTTGAAACATATTGTACAAGAAGAAATACTCTTACATTGTTCATAAAAAATAATAAAGAAAAACACACTCGAAAATACTTGTCAAAAATAAATACTAGTTTTTTCTGCAAACCCAACAATGAAAACAGAATTAAAATTGAGCAAGCTTAAACCCTACAAACGTTAATAATAGAAACAACATACAACTTTGGACAAACGTGAGAAAAATACACGACAAAATTCCCACAAGAGAATATGAAAGGAAAATATGAACAATACACGAGAGATAAAAACTCATTACATGACCTCAATAAAGATAAACCTAATAGCTTGCCTTATCCAAAAATAAACATGTCAAACGCCACCTCAAACACAAAAAAGAAATGTAAAAGATAAAGCTAACGGACATCATATATTATCGCTTCATATTATTGCATGCCAATTTATAGATAAAATTCTTAAGCGTAACGTTTCCGATAAACGATCGTATACCTTAAAACTCTTTTGTTAATTTTATCTCCTTGTGATTTTTTTTAATTTTCTTTTTTCTTTCTCCTTTCGTATATTACACACTCGTAAATGTTCGAGAATATATTCGAAGCACACTTTTTTATGAATCATATATTACTCATTTATGTATACGAAAATTTCTTTTGCATGTTACCAATTTTTATATTTTTATTTTTTTTACTTATTGCATATACCATATACTATTCTATAACATATTAATATTCAATACTTTTTGCATGTTACCATTTTATATATTTATTTATTTATTTTACTCAATTTTTTTCCGAAGCACAGCAAACAAAATTTTTTTATTTTTTAGCAACCAAAGTTACCGTAATAATGTTTAAATAATACAATGTGAATATTTTTTTTTTGAATTCTTTTTATTATGCATATGTCATTTTTGTACTTAATATTTTTTTTCGGAATAATAGTAATTCGTTTATTTTCAGCGAACATGATGAAGAACTTGATCGGTAAAATTTCAGGGGAGTGTTGATACAAAATCCCACCTCCTCTCTTTCTTCATCATCATCGTGATCGTACTCTATATATATATGTCACACGTACACTCTCATCACGAAGTGCTTCCCCTACCATTCTCGATCAGCTATCGCTGTTGTTTTGCCATTTTGTACTTATTCATATTTTATTTCCAAATGTAATTTTAGTCTGCTAATAAATTCTGTCTTGAATACTTTTCTCTTACTCTTTTTCATTCCTCGTCTTTACCACCTCACATCAAAAAATGAAAAAAATTGAAGTGTGGTTGAAATCCAAAGAAAGGAATAAGTTAGTTAGAAATACTTTAATGCAATGATCGAGAATACAAATTATAAGTTTGAGCAAGATGAACGATCTCCCTCCATTACGAGATTACAGTTTGGGTGGGAAACGAGTTTCAGCGTTCTCGGTTGAACGGACGAAAAAAGTCGTGTTTGTTCACACAACCTGAAAGTGTTTGTTTATGTTGTCTAACGTAGTAGCACTAACGGTTAGTGAGCGAGTGTAGGTGGAGTGTAGAACAACAAAAATAAACACTTCATTGACTCATCAAAAAAAAATTTGGTGTTATCAGGGTAATGAAACTGAAGACTGAATTGTTGGAAACATGAAATATTTCATTTCAAACATTAAATTTAAAAGCACCACTATATTAAGAAGTTTTGTTTTTTTTAAATTACAGGTTTTAAAGTTTAGGATGATATTGATATTGATGTGAGGCATACAGAACGAGGACCGAAAGAACTTGAGACTTTTGATGTGAGGCGGTAAAGACGAGGAACGAAAAAGAGTAAGAGAGAAGTATTCACGATAGAATTTATTAGCAGACTAAAAATATAATTTCAAGTAAAATATGAATTAGTACGAAATGGCGAAGCAACAGCGTTATCGGTTTGAGAATAGTAGGGGAAGCACTTCGTGACGAGAGTGTACGTGTGACATATATATATAAAGTATAATCATGATGATGATGAAGAAAGAGAGAAGGTGGGATTTCGTATCAACAACTTTTTACTTTAACGACATTTTATTAGCGACTGAAATATAAATTACAACTGAAATACGAAATGGCGAAGCAACAGCGTTATCGGATCGAGAATTGTAGGGGAAGCACTTTGTGGTGAGAGTGTACATATGACATATATATATTGTGTGATCGTGATGATGATGAAGAAGGAGAGAAGTTGGGATTTCCGTTACAACACGCCCATGAAACTTTACCGTTTGAATTCTTCATCATGTTGTGCGCTGAAAGTGAACGAATTATTATTATTAAAAAAAATATTAAATACAAAAAATGATATATGCATAATAAAAAATTCCAAAAAAAAAATTGACATCGTATTATTTGAATATTATTATGGTAACTTCGGTTCTATAAAAAAAATTTTGTTTTGCTGTGCTTCGAAAGAGAAGAAAAAAAAAGTAAATAATTGATTAAAATAAATAAATAAATAGGTAAATAAATATGGTAACATGCAAAGAATATTCAATATCAATATGTTATATATAAAATGGTATATGCAATAGGCAAAAATAAATTATAAAAAATATATAAAAATTGGTAACATGCAAAAAATATTAAAGTATTATGAATAATAGATGATTCATTCATCGTGTGTTTTAAATATGAAGAAAAAAAAAATTCGAAAAAGAAAAAATATTCACATACACATATTACATTGAAAGAAAAAAAAAATTGACAAAGGTATTTCGGATTACGGGTTCGTTGAATTTGAAAGAACGTTACGTTTCGTATTTTATCTTAAAAATGTGACATGAAAAAGATTGTAGAATAATATACGTTGCATCGCTTATTATCTTTCGTGTATTGCTATTGTATCTGAACTGGCGTCTAACATGTTTTTCGATAAGGCAACCTTCTTTCGATTTATCATAATTGCGATCATGTAATGGGTTTTAATCTTTATTGTGTTTATTGTTAGAGGATTTCCTTTCATAAAATTGTGTGGGAATATTTCGTGTATTTCTCTCACGCTTGTTTGAAAATGCATAGGGTTTTTATTATACAAATTGTAGGGTTTTTTCTTGTTCAATTTTCATGCTTTTTTCTTTGTTACAATTTTTGAGAAATCGAGCATCTATCTCTTGCAAGTATTTTCTAGTAAATGGTATTGTTAAGTACTCCTTTTTGCAATAATTGAAGGTTAATTTTTCAGCAATTATTTTCATGTTACGACTTATGTTTTGGACTTGGGACGACTTGTACTTTTGAAGTGAAAAATTCTGAAACATATTATGACTTTGAAATAAACGAATTTTTATTATATTATGTGTAAATGTTTGTTTCGTTCAATATTTTAACAATTATATTTTCGAATTTTGAACGATCCAATGATTTTGTCAAAATGTCCGCCAATTGATTTTGGGACCTCACAGTTCTAAAAAATATTATTTTTTCTTCAAATGCTTCTAAAATTGAATAGCATTTGATTATTAGGGCTCTCGATTTTTTCTGACTACCCCCTGAACATATTTTTTGGGTTGAAATATTATCTTCCATTACATCCACAATCAACTTTTCTCCAAAAATTTCGTAATTCATATATTGTATTACTTGTATGGTGTCAAGGGTATCGAAGACTGCAATTATTTCTGCTGCAGTACTCGATGATGCATGAATAGTTTGCTTGGAGCAATTCCACTCCACCAAGTCTCCATAAGAAAATAACATAAATCCAGTTATCGATTTCCCCTTTTTAAGATTAGTTAATTCTATGTTTGTGTCATCAACTTGGGGCGCATAAGAGGCATCAATATAAGCCTGTATACCATCCCCTTTTGATCTATATATTATATTATAATTTTTTGTGGTATTAACATATCTAAATATTCTTTTTACATAATTTTTTAGAGTATCATTGGAGTTATTTTGAAAATGTGAGAAATAATTAACTGGGAATAATATATCCAGTCTTGTAAGTCTTGCTAAATATAGTAGTCCACCTATCATTGACCTATATTCAGTGTCATCTCTACCATTTTCTATTTTATCTATTTTTAAACTTGTCTCCATAGGGGTGTTCGTATTTTTTAGTTCCGAAATTCCAAATTTCTTCAACATTTTATTTATATGTTTGTATTGTGAGAGTATTATTGTGTTGTTTTCGATGTTTCTAGCTATTTCTAAACCCACAAAAAATCTAGGATTATTTATTATAGTGATCGTAAAATCTTTTTGTAGCTCCTCATTTATTTTTGTAATGGATGTTTGCGAATTCGATGCAATTAATATGTCATCCACATAGGTCAAAAAATATATTTTTTCATCATTATTAATTATGGTGTAAAAACATCTATCACTTTTTGTTTTAGTAAAGCCCATATCCCTTACTTTTGTATCCAGTAGGTCATACCATGACTTGCTGGATGTCTTCAATCCATAAATCAATTTCTTTAATTCCAATACCTGATTTGAGTTAATATTTATACCCAAATTCGTCATTTATGGCCCTCATCCAATCTTCCCTAAAAGGGTTCGTTTCTATTTCAGAAAAAGTTTTCGGAATATTATCCTCTATATATGTTTTATTGTATTTTACATTAATATTCATAATTATGGGGTTAATTATCCCTAAATCGTATTCATAATCTGATGATTTTATTGTTAATGGTTTATTATTTATCAATAGTGATTTTATATTTTGTGTTTCATCCATTTTAACATCACATGAAATGTATGATTTTGTATTGTAGGGGTCTTTGAGACAGTATCCCGTATTTGTATAGCCCATCATTATATTTTTTTCCACCCTATGTGCTAATTTCGGGTCAATTTTATTTTTTGATTTGGCTTTTGCTTTTGTGGCATTCTGTTTTCTAACTTCTATGGGAATATGCCTATAAGTTAACGCACCAAAAACCTTAAGATTTCTTAAATTTGGCTTTATTCCATAGAACAGTTAATAAGGTGTTTTAAATCCCTCATTTGCCTTCGTAGGTGATCTATTAATTAAATAAGCCGCTGTTACTACAGCATAGGACCAATATTTTATGTCAAGGTTGGCATCGATTAACATGGCCCGTACTCTCCTCATTAAAGTTTGATTTTGCCTTTTGGCAACACCATTCAATTCTGGAGAATATGGCACCACATAATCCATTGTTATGCCAACCTCATTACAATAATTTATTATTTTTGTATCGGTATATTCCTTGGCATTATCACATCTTATAGTTCCTATGGGATATTCAGGAAATTTATTCTTCATAGATACTATAATATTTTTAAATTCATTTGTCACCTTGCTTTTATTAGCTATAGGCATGACAAATGTGTACTTCGAAAAGTGATCTATAAAAGTTAAAATATATTTTTGATTTGCCACAGAGGGCGTAAACGGACCCATAATATCTGAGGACGCTATTTCCAATTTTTGAGTTGGCTTAGTTCTAATACCATTATGACCCAATCTCGAATTATTGGCAATACAACATATTTGGCAATTTACAAAATCCTCATCCCTAAAATTCAGATTTTTGGGAATGCCAACCACTAAAGTTTTTAACTTTTGCAGATATCTGGCATTTAAGTGTCCAAGTCTCCTATGTATTATCAACTTTTTATTAATATTATTATTTGTTTGTGATTTATTGGGTGTTTCATCAATTTCATTATTTTTATCTATCATTTCTTCTTCTTCACCCCCCTTAGGTGATTCATTATTAGTATCATCATCCTGAATTTCTAATTCTACAGTAAAATCATCAAATTCATCATCTATATTTTGGGTGACGGGGGTACATATTATATTTGATACAGTATTATCAATATCATTATTTATTTATTTTTTTTATTATTATTATTTTCAATATTATAATATATGTAAAATATTCCTTCTTGTTTCATTGCAGTTATAATTATTTCTGCATTCTCAATAAAATATATATTCGCAATATCTTTCTGTTGTTTGATATTAATTATTCCTGTATTTGTAATTTTTATGGCTGAAATAATATCTAAGTTCAGATCTGGCACATAATGAACATCGTTTAATTCTATCAATGACTGAATTTTGTTGAAATTTTCGACTTTAATCATCATTCTACCCGTGTGAGTGGCATATAAAAAAGTGTTTCTTCCAGCACATTGCAATTTGACTGGAGTTACAAATTTTTTAACATCAACTAATTTATTTAAATCAGACGTTAGATGTACTTCTGCAGCTCCATCCAAAATTGCTCTGTGATTTAATATTGTATAATTTTCATTATTATTATATTTATTATTATTAATTAATTCATTTAATAACCATTCATTATTATTCTGGTTGAATTTTTTGACCATGCAAGACATTTTTACTTGCTGTTCTGCATTCTCTTTTTTATTAACATTTGGTTGATTTGAATTTGTTTTTGGGGGATAATTTCCCTGATTATTATTAAAATTATCATTATTATTATTTGTTTGAGGATTATTATTACTACAATTTTGTGCTATGTGCCCAAATTGCCAACACTTGTAACATTTTGGAATTTTCTGGCTATAATTCCTACCATTACCTCAATAATTATTACCTCTATAGTTATTACCTCTATAATTTGAGTTACCTCTATAATTTCCATTATTATTATTCCCATTGTTGTTCGAATTGTTATTTTGGTTCTGGTTTGATTCATTATTATTACCATTACCATTATTATTAAAATTATTTTGATTACCATTTGCATAACCATTACGACCATTGCCATTTCCTCTATAATTATTTCTACCTCTATAATTATTATATCTACCCCTATAATTATTTCTATTATTATTACCGTCATTATTTCTATAATTATTGTTTATTTGGTTATTATTATTATTTTGCTTTTTTAATGTCTGTGGAATACCTTGTCGTGAGAGATATTCTCACCAGAAGGAAATTCAATAGAATTTAAGCGTGTTCAGCCACTTCGTACACAAGTACGGGTAAGCCAGAACCAGACCAAACACTGGCGATTTTAGAGCCGGTTCTGAGAGTTTATATACTGGTTTTGGCACATGCACACAGACACACTTATGTACATATACATATGTAGGTGTGTAGTAGAATTCACGTCATTTCTTATTCATTGCTGAAGCAACTGATAAGAAATGACATAATGAGTTCGTGTACCAGTCCGAGACATTACCGAGATCTTTATCTATTATTTTGTCATCGGCCGAACTTTGCATCTTACTTGCCTGTGTGTGCAAGTAAGAGCATACGAACAAACAATGTATTTTATATATTGTTGAATATAATACGCCGATAAGGAATGGCGTGTGTACGAGATCTATAGTCCCCACAATGTCTGATCCCTGAATTTTTGGTCAGAGTCTTTTCTTAATATTCTCTTAAAGTTATCTATATTTTTTTCATTTGGAGGTAAATTTTCGAATTGCATTTTTACAATTGCCTGCTCGTAGCATAAGGCTAATTGCAAATTCTCTAATTCTTCTATTTCCGTGACTTCCTTACCACTATCTCTTACGTCAGTCACTAATTCATCCCATTTTTTTAAAAAACCTTTCATATTTCCACCAGGTTGGAATCTGAACTCCATCCACTTTGCTTTTGCCATATTTGCTGTGACTGAAGTTTTAGTACCGTAGATATTATCCAACTTTTTTAACATCAATATAGCTGTATTACAGTCCCTTATCTGTTTGGTTATTTCATTCGACACTCTTTCCAATATAAAAGCTTTTGCATTGTCTTGCATTTTGCAATAACTTATCATATCTTTCTCGGGACGGAAATTTAAATCATCAATATGATTAATATATAATTGTAGGAATTTATGTTCCCCAAAAATATCGCAATATCCAGCTCCCCTAATAGCCAAAATAATCATCCTGCGCCAGTCTAAGTAATATTTTCCATTAAATACCTTTCCCAATGGCACTTGTATAGGTTTAATTTCGTTTTGGGATGCCATATTTTCTTTAATTTTTCGAAAACCTAACACACTTTTTTCTATATTAATAACAGCTATATATTTTTTATTTTCTATAGATTCTTTTTCAATTTTCTTAATTAAATTTTCTTTTTCACTATTTCTCTCTTTATCTCTTTCGTTATTATCCAGTTTTCTTTATTATTTAATTAATTAAAGAATCTATTCATAAATTTCTCTTTCGATTTTTCAGAACTGTAAATTCTGTTCGAAAAATAATTTATTGAAGATTCCGAAATTTTAATATATTTTAAGCTACTAATATTTTCAATTCTTCCCGATATATCTATTACAAACGATTCCAATACTATTTCCCCTGTGAAATATGTGACGTAGGGTAAATTATAAGTTTCTATTTTTATATCTATGATTTTTTCACCTTCAAACTTTTTTATTAATTCTTTCAATTCCTCCTTTTCAATATTATAATCTCCTATTTTTCCTTCACACAAATTTATTATAGGGGGCATAAATAATTTTAATAATTTCCAATTTTTTCTCTTTCAGACTCAGTTCAAAATACAATTGTACAAATACAAAAAATAATTAGCTTCAATGAATATTACCTTTACAAAAATTTTTACTTTACTATTTCTGTTGTGCCGACGAATGATTCCAGTTTTCTTTACTCCGCTGTCCACTGCCATACTACCTGCTTGAATTTGGTTTGGAGTTGGCCAAAAAATTGGGTCTTCGATGTGTGGATCTACGATGAGTCCTCGACGATGGGAGCAGGTTTCCTTTGGGTGTTCACTCGATCTCTTTGGCGGTCTGTTCTGGATTTGGTGTTCGATGACTTCCAGGATTGGCCGTTATTAAGTCGGGAACTTCAGCTTTAAATTTTTGATTTAATTTTGAATTTTTCAAAAATTAAAAATAAATTAAAATTCGAGTTTAAAATTCTCGAAAAAACACGGTAAATACTTCGTGTATTAATTAACAGAAAACATTAAAAAATTTTCTCACAACAGTAAATAAATTCAAAAAATTATTTTTCCATTAAATCAGGATTTTTCAAGTCTCTCCCCAAAGTTCTACCACAGCGATGGTTACCATGATGTGAGGCATACAGAACGAGGACTGAAAGAACTTGAGACTTTTTACTTTAACGACATTTTATTAGCGTCTGAAATATAAATTACAACTGAAATACAAAATGGCGAAGCAACAGCGTTATCGGATCGAGAATGGTAGGGGAAGCACTTTGTGATGAGAGTGTACATATGACATATATATATTGTGTGATCCTGATGATGATGAAGAAGGAGAGAAGGTGGGATTTCCGTTACAACAGATATTGCATTTAGAGGGGTACCTTGTTACAAACTTTTCTGTTTACTTTGATATAACTAGCAAGTCTTATAATGCAGCCTTGAAGGTATATACCCTATACATACAGATATATATATATATATATATATAATAATTATCTATGTTAACGTCTTTACCATGAAATTGGTAACTACTATTGCAATAAAAGATGTGTCTTGGAAAATATGAACAATTGCATACAATATGAATATAATAATCAATAACGAGGTTCATAAGAATTGATGAAATGAAAAAGTCAAATTTGACATCAGTACCCCAAAAAACATACCTGATTATGTATCACACAATAAACTATGACAAGTCAAAATTTGACACCTTCAGAAGCCCCTGGGGGTTTAGGAATGAGCCAAATAGATGAATGCCAAATTTGAGATCATCATCCAAAAAATAAATAAGCCCAATGAGCTATCACACAATACATTATGTGAACTTAAAATTGGGCCCTTTCTGAGGCCCCTGGGGTTGAGGAATAGGCCAAATGAAAGAGAAAGCCAAATTTGAAATCTGAAGTCCCAAATACCAAACCTTGGTTACATCAGTCTCTAGTATCTAGCAAAAATAGGTGACTATCAGTAGCAATGTTATACAGTTAGCACAACCAAAAAAACATGAGAGAAAACCACGACGCAGTCCAGTTATCATCATAAAGTCTAACTCTGTTCACAAAGAAAATTAAAGTATAGTATTTAAAAAGTAAGAAGGCAAAATAATTGAATTCAAGAAATTAGAATAAAGAAAAAAGTTTCTAGATTTTTCCAGGTTAAGAAGCATATTAAAAACTACTGCTTGAAAATCAACTAAAATGAGTGCACTAGGTATTTCACAGATTAGTTTTCTACCTCAGTTTGTCACACTATATTGGAAGCCAAGCACAACTTCACCATATCAATTGTGTTCAACGAACATACAAATTAATGGATCATATTCAATTTGTAACTGCCAAATAAACTGTAACATAAAAGGAAATACTGCCCAATAATAAATTTTTTAAATGAAAATAATGCCAAAATTTAAAATTGAGTAAGAAAATTAATATGATACGTAATACTACTTGAAGCATTACAATTATTTTGAAACAACTTGCTTTACTTTCTTTCCAAAAATAGCACCAAACCAAAGAATTCATCGACGAATTAAGGCTGTTAAATGCACTGGAATTCTCTTTGATCAATGTGTGTTTATAGAATTCATCAACGAATTCATGATGTTGAATTGACACAAGTTTGTCGATGAATTCTCTTTGATTTGTTTGCATTTATTGGCATTAATACGTCCGAATTAAGGCCGTTAAATATACCTGAATTCCCTTTGATTCTTGGGGGTTTATAGACATTAATTCGTCAACAAATCAAAGGGAATTTGTCGACAAATTCCTTTTGATTTGTGTGTATTCAAAATCAGTCGATGAATTCCCTTCGATTTATCGGTGAATTAATGTTCTTAAACACAAATGAATCAAAGGGAATTTATATGTGTTTCTTGGCATTAATTCGTGAGCATTTAACGCCCTTAATTGGTCGACGAATTAATGTTATTAAAATCACACGAATCGAAGGGAATTTGTGTGCATTTAAGAGCCTTAATTCATCGACGAATCAATGTTATTAAATACACACAAATTGAAGAGAATTCAACTACGAATTCTCTTCGATTCGTTGCCGATAAATTAAGTAGGATTCAGCGCCGAATGGAAGAGAATTCATCTACGAATTCTCAGCCAAATGTACTATCGCGATTGCCTCGTTGAATACTTACCTTAAGTAGTTGTCTTTCAAAATGTAGATTAGGGTCAACACATTTATTCTCGACTAGACCAATTAAATTTAAAACTTCTAACCTTGTGAAGAAATAGGAATTATCAACTGGTCGAACTAGACAAAAATGAAGACAAAAGACTTTAGTTGAACGATGACATCGAAAGAAGATCAAACACACATATTACGAACACATAAATAATACACCAAATATTCACTTTCACGAACTTTTATTTTCACACAAGATGGCGAAGATGTTATTTCATCAACGTTTGAAGAGTGACAAGAGGCACACAAAATATATTATCACAGTTGGGTTTCAAACATAAAATCACAGATTACAAATAATACTAAAAACAGTGTTACCACAACAAATGATATGTGAGAATAATAAGCTAACGTATAATATAATTTGCTATCATTTTCACACGCCTCCTCAAATTATAATTATACGAGTTGTCAATATAAAATAAATTACTAAATTAATGACATAAAATAATAGATTGGTCATTACACAAAAATGACAAAAGTCAACAACAACAAAAATTACAACGTGAAAAAATATTAACATATATGGTAAACGTATACAAAAAGTTACAACAATTTTAACATCTCACAAAACATGACAAATTTAGGCCTCGGGCAGCCCTTCGTGAAAACGTCACCCAACTGTTGCGAAGTTGGTATGTACGAATATTTAATGTTCGAATTTACATGATCACATACAAAACGGTATTTTACATCTACGTGCTTAGACCTGCGAGTATTCCATTTACCCGAATGTAGGAGCGCCAAGCAACTCTGATTACCCTCATAAATCGTGGCCTTGTCTTTAACTTGAATGCAAAAATCAGTTAACAAATATTTAAACCAAATCGATTCAATAGTGGCGTCGCATATGGCAATAAGCTCACTCTCAGTGCTAGATAACGCTACAGTTGGTTGCTTTTTGCTGGACCAGGACACCAGAGAGCCATAGACAAAGACACAATATCCAGAGATTGACCATCTTGTAGTCACACAATTACCCCAATCGGCATCAGAATATGTTTCTAGAATATTATTATTATTAGTGTGTTCATTTGTGAATGTTAATTTCTTATCTTTTGTGGTTACTAAATATTTAAGAACCCGCAGTAAATACCTAAAATGTTCATCAGTAGCATGACTGGAAAATTGGCTAAAATACGATATTGCAAAGCAAATATCAAGCCGTGACCCTAGCATTAGGTACATCAGACATCCCACAAGCTGCTGGTAGTCGTTATTCAACACACTATCACACGCATTGAGATCCCTGTCCAATTGGAGTTTGGAGTCAATAGGTGTGTAGGTAGGTGCACAATTTTCAACACCAAAACGCTTCGCAACAGTCTCAATGAGACCTCTCTGCTCAATTTCCAGAACACTTTCGTCACAATTGTGATTAATGTTTAATCCTAGGTACTTATTAATTTTTCCCAGATCTTTACATTTAAATTTTCTTTCTATTAATTTCCTTTTTGAAAAATGTGATTAGTGTTTGATTATTAGAACTTATTATACATCATCAACGTATGTGAGTAAATATACTATAGAATTATTATTTTTGTCTGTGAATATATATAAACAGTCATCAGCCATACTTTGTACGAAACCAATCGAGTCAAGGAATTCGTTGAACAATCTGTTCCACACCTTAGGCGACTGCTTCAGACCATAAATTGACCTATTTAATTTTAATACATTATTGTGTTTATTTATTTGTGTTTCTATACCTTCTGGTATCTCAAGATATACATCTTCCGACAGAATACCATTCAGGAAAGGACTACAAATGTCTATTTGTTCAATATAAAATTTTAATTTGTTGCTAACTGCCAACAGTGTCCTAACAGTTGAAAGTTTCGCCACCGGTGCATAAACTTCATCAAAATTATATCCTTTCTTCTGCTGACACCCTCTGGCAACTAGTCTGGCCTTATACAGGACTTTATTATTATTATCATATTTTTTATTGAATATCCAGTGACATGTGATGGTGGGGGCGGCCTTTGGACACTTGGTCACCTGCCAAGTCTGATTGGAATCCAGAGCTTTAATTTCATCTGAAATAGCTTCTTTCCACATCACACTGTCAGGTGCAACTATCGCCTCCTCAAACGTCAAAGGGATGCCATCCTCAGCAACATATATATAATTTGCAATGCCATCACGTTCAGTCGCCTCCTGTGGCAAACAATCCAAATTTAGATCCCCATCTACTTCTATATTTTCCAAGTTGGATTCTGTGACTTCCTTAAAAATATCATCATCCTTTGTGTATTTATTATTATTATTTCCGATTTTATTTTCAAAAAACTCAACATCTCGTGACAAACGTACTTCTTTTGTATTTGTGTCTAACAATCTATATCCACAGGGTGAGTACCCTACCATAACCAATTTCTCACTTTTATTTTTAAATTTATTAGAATCATGTTTGAATGACAACATATATGCGTCGCATCCAAACGTTTTTAATTTTGTGTAGTCATATACTTCATTAAACCACCTCTCAAAGGGAACAAAATCCTTATTTGTGGGACATCTATTCACTATAGACAGAGCACAATATGGCTTCTGACCAATAGATCTTGTCAAGACAACTCTCAAATAACATTGTTCTCGCCCTCTCACAAAGTGTCCTGTTCATCCTCTCAGCCTTCCCATTCTGCTCGGGACAGCCACCAACTGTAGGTTCAAAAATTATTCCCTTCTCAGCACAATATGACTGGAAGGTTGTATTTGTGTATTCTGTGCCACGATCACAGCGGAGTCTTTTTACATTATATCCAAATTTATTTGAGACCATTTCGTGATATTCCCTAAATTTCGTGAATGCTTCCGTTTTACTCGTCAGTAGGTACACACAACAAAAATTGGAATTATCATCTATAAAGGTCATAAAATATTTCGCTCCTTTATATGAAGGAGGATTTATCGGACCACAGAGATCAGTATGCACCAATTCCAGAGGCTTTTTAGTTTTTCTTTCATGCCTCAGGAACGGTTTTTGTCTCTGTTTCCCCATAACACAGGGTTTGCACAACAATCTGCGGTTGGAGTCAACGTTCGGTATTAAACCTCTGTTTGACAACAACTTAACATCATTAACGTTCAAATGAGCAAGACGCCTATGCCACACAGTCAGCGGGCTTGATTCATCCTCCAATGTCAGATTGCACGATTGACTTGACATTTAAAAAAAATCAATCGTGTACAAATCTGAGTCCACGCTAACCCCTATGATTACAATTTTTCCACTGCAGCGTTGGATGACCTCAACTGATTCCTCTCTGAACAGAGTATCAAAACCCGACTTGCTCATTCCTTTTACCGAAAGCAGATTTTGTGGCAGCTCCCGAGCATACCTTACATTCTTCAATTCAATTACAAATCCATTTAAAAGTTTTAATTTCACCGTACCCACAGACGTGACAGAAAGCGAGACTCCCTTTTTCGCAACACAAATATTATGAGGGTGAATTAATTCGATGTACTCATTGAACAGGTTAATATAATTTATAATATGAATTGTGCATCCACTATTGACAACAAATGTGGTTCTAGGGATTAAACTATCATCTTTATTACTCTCAAAATCATCAATTTTATTACTATTACTACCAATAATCGTGAAACTAAAGCTCATTTCAGAGCATTCATTATTAACATTATTATTACCATTGCACATCTGTGCAGAATTCCTACTAGAATTACTATTACAATCGTCAGATCTACTAAAATTATTATTATTGTGATTATGATTGTGACTGTGATTGTGATTTTCGTAGTTATTATTATTCCTATTCTTAACAAAACAATTACGAGCTATATGCCCAATTTTGTTGCAGAAATGACATTTGATCTTAGACTAACCACTATCATTACCACAATTACCACCATTATTATTAACATTATTATTATTTTGTGAACCTAAATTGTGATTATTATTATTAAAATTTCGACCTTCAATATCAGTAGACGAATTGTGAAAATTATTACTATTATTACTGTGAGATCTTCCTCGACTAAAACCACGATTATTGTTTCGATTTTGCGACCGGCCACGATTGAAACGATTATTAAAATTAACAGAATTACGACCGACATTGTTATGGTTACCAAAGAACAGATTCTCTTCACCAGCAACAGGTACTGATGAAGGTTTTAGTGACACAGGATTCAGAGAATTACCTCTAACAGTCGACTTGCCATCTGAAAATAGTTCACGCTGGAAATTGTTCAGCCTCATGAACACTCCATCCCAGGTGACAACTTCTGCATCCTCCAGAACAACTTTGATCGAACCAAATTCGGCGGGCAGAGATCTCAGCAACACCAAGATAAACTGCTTCACGGTTGTCAAGTCTCCCAGTTTGGTCAAACAACGACATCGAGCACAAAAATCAAGAAGATACTTCTGCAAATCAGCACCAAAAACATACCATTTACCATACAACTCTCCTCGTAAGTCCATCAGCGTCTGGTCATTTCCGTTGTCAATTAAATTAGTCATCACATGAAACATTTCTTTTGCCGTCGTATATGTCTGGATCATCTCCAGGTATTTGTCAGTCACATTGTTTGCTATCAGGAACATCCCCTTAGCATTCTCCTTCGACCAAGCATCTCCCCTATTACGAACAGTCGGTAAAGAATCAGTTATAATATTACCCAACGATTCCTTCGCCAACAACAGCTCCATCCGGAACTTCCAGGTTCTACCATTTCGCCCATTAAACGGCTCAATATTATTCAGCTTCCTAACATCTATCTCGATGACTGGTAACGACGATCAGTTGCACCGCAAACAGCAATTTCAGCAACTACCAGATACGTTGACCAACGAATCAACTCGAACGAGATCACAGGAACAGCGAGAAGCGAACATATTAGAAGACGAAAAATAAATTAGAAGGCATAGTTACTACTTGGAAGAAGCGATCAGGATTCGACAGCACAACATTGACAAATTATAACAATGGCGACCACGTTGACATCCAGGTAACTGGGCCCATAACCTGTGAAGGAATAGGAATTATCAACTGGTCGAAATAGACGAAAATGACGACAAAAGACTTTAGTTGAACATTGACATTGAAAGAAGATCAAACACACATATTACAAACACATAAATAATTCAACAAATATTCACTTTCACGAACTTTTATTTTCACACAAGATGGTGAAGATGTTATTTCATCAACGTTTGATGAACGACAAGAGGCACACAAAATATATTATCACATTTGGGTTTCAAACATAAAATCACAGATTACAATTAATACTAAAAACAGTGTTACCACAACAAATGATATGTGAGAATAATAAGCTAACGTATAATATAATTTGCTATCATTCTCACAAACCTGATTACAAAAAATAATAATAATGAACTAGACGACGGAAGAAAGAAGGAATGGTTTACAAACCAAAAAATATACCATAATAAATGATAATGAACTAGAATTTTTAACAGTTATACGCCACTAGTGTGTGGGATTGTCTCCCAACAAATGTTATTGAGGTGATGTCTGATCACTTTGCAAAGAAAAGATAAGTACGAACTTCCATCTTGAAATTGTTTATTGACGACGTTAGTACAATGACTGACAAACGGAGAACATTCTCCGTCGAACAGTGGCTGTAAGAATAATATATTGGCAATCAGTGTCGCCACATGTAAAACAAATAAATGTAATAGTATGTTACATACAGTGTTAGTCAATGTGGTAATATGGGTTTGTGAGGTAGTGAGGGAATCGTATCCCAACACCCCCCTGCGATTCAAAATGGACGAACGAACATATAAGTAAAAAAGTGTTACACATTGTATGTATTCAAAAAACATATAAACAATAAAAAAAATTAAACTAAGCAATAGCAGCCAAAATTATTACATATAGGTGTCATATAAATTTGCTATATATAAAAAAATGGTAAAAAAAATTAGGTATGTCGTTGACTAGTATTATGATGTACAATTAAAATGTGTGTGGTTGTATATGTCAAATGTTTTATCTTAAATATATCGTGTAATTATTAACATGTGGTATACATTTAACCTTCTGTTACTGTGTCACGTCTTATAAGTATTGTGTGATTTTAATTTAAAAAATATATATAAATAAAAAATGGCAGGTCAGAGAGATCAATATCTCCTCATCGTCAGCTGCAGAGAAATAATATTATTATATATATATATATATATGTCCCTATAATTAATCGTTTGGGTATTTTGTATGAATATTCTATTGTGGGAATCAATTGTATATATTGGGGAATGCTGATACCAATAAGAGAGGCAGAGCAGCGACGGGGAACCTATTGAATATTGTGATGTGAAGTGTGAAACAACATATGGACCACTCGGTTTACGATAGGCGCTAAAAGACCGATGCCCATCCGCTGTCCAAAACCAAATATCAAAAAATTTTGAGGGTTATGTCAATTAAGACTATTGGCCAAAAAGTTGACTTGTTCGGAGTATTCTCATAACAATATTTTGAAAGGTTCTCCGATCAAGTGCCTTAGTAAGTATGTCAGCAACTTGATCAGGTGACCTAATATCATTAAAACTTATTAATTTCTTTTGGAAAGCTTCCAATACAGCGTAGCATTTGATTGCAAGGGACTTGGAGCGTTTCTGGCCTCCCCCAGATGCAATACAAGACGCAGATATATTGTCCTCATAGACTTGCACTGGGTCGGTTACAGAGAAAACACTCTCAGTAAGTCTCCAGATCACATATATGTCGTCTAGTGCATCATTCAATGCAATTAATTCGGCTGCAGTCGACGAAGTTGTAACCAAGTTTTGCCGGTGAACGGCCCAATTTAACAAGTCTCCGTTAACGAATATCATATAGCCAGTTGTGGAGCACCCTTTCTCCAAGTTATTTATATCTATGGGTGAATCGTCTACGTCGGGTGCATACGACGCATCGACAAAAGCTTTAATCTGTGTTTGGTCAGAGTGGAAGACCAGAGAGAAGTCTCTTGTGGTTTTAAGGTACCTAATGATGCGACGAACATAATTTATGACTTCACTATTGGAGGATGCCTGAAAACGTGACAAATAGTTGACAGCGAAGGCAATATCCGGGCGGGTCAGTCTTGCCACATATAGCAAATTCCCAATCATAGCCCTATATTCGGTATCATCCAATCCATTTTTTGGCTTATTTATTTTTAATCCCGTCTCCATAGGTGTGGAAGATGGATTACATTCCGTCATTCCAAATTTCCGGAGAATTTTATCAATATATCTATTTTGTGTTAATATAATTTGTTTCCTAGGGATATCTCGACTTATTTCAAATCACACAAAGAAAGTTGGATTATATTCTATTTTTAAAGTAAAATTTTTATTGAAAATATTTATCAAGTCCTGTGTCCACTCGTCGTGGTTACCAGCCAACAACATGTCATCCACATAGACTATTAAGAGTGCCATTGCACCACTATTGTTTTGTTTTATATATAAACATCTATCTATTTTTGATTGAATGAATCCAGCTTGAATTATTGTTGAATTCAATAAGTCGTACCAACTCTTGGAAGACATTTTCAGTCCATATATAGACTTTATTAATCTTAGGCAATTATTTTTGCCTAGTTGGCATCCTCTAGGGTTTGATATAAATATAGGGTATTTTATTTGTGAATTGAGGAACGCTGTTTTTATATCGAACTGTGTTATATTTAAATTATACTTGTTTGTGATGGATAATATCCATCTTATCAGCCAATATTGGATTACCGGGGCATATGTTTCAGTTAGAGAATAGTGAGTGAGATCTTTAAACCCTCTTGCAACCAACCTGGCTTTTGGTATGTGAATGCCTTGGTTGTCGGGTTTCGTGGTGAAACACCACTTCGTATCCACTAACCTCACATTTCTCTCCCTTGGGACGACTTCCCACACACCCATATCAGATAGTGACTTCAACTCGTCATTAATGGCTTGTTGCCATTTTTCCTTAAAACGGTCGTTTTCAACATCCTCCCATTTTTGAGGGATGTGGTCCTCAATGTAATTTTTATATCTTGATTTAAATAAATTTAATATGACAGGGGTTTCTATTATATTATTATTATCCTGTATTATTTCATTATTATTATTTTTATTATCTATTTGTTTTATATTTCTCGTTTCGTCAAATCTTACGTCACATGTAACGTGTGATTTATCTATTAATGGGTCCCTTATACAGTACCCACTATTGGTATACCCTACGAATATTCCTTTATCGGATCTCTGGGTTAGTTTTGGGTGTTCAATATTTACTTTTTTTTCTTCTATTTTTTGTGGCCTGTTGCTGACGGACCTCTATGGGGATATGTCTATGAGCGAGAGACCCAAAAACTCTCATGTTAGATAGGTCTGGCTTTATGCCGTAAAACATTTCGAAAGGGGTTTTATGATCTCTATTGGCCCTAGTTGGGCTTCTGTTTATAACATAAACAGCCGTCAGAACAGCCAAAGACCAGAAACTGAAATCCAGATCGGAGTCGAACAACATGGCCCTTGTCCTCGCCATGATCGTTTGATTCTGCCTTTTGGCCATCGCATTCAACTCTGGTGAATACGGAACAACAGGCTCAAGGTTCACGCCATTTTCCTCACAAAATGTTTTCATATTCGAATCCAGATACTCTCTTGCATTGTCGCATCTTAACGTAGCTATTGGGTGATCCGGGAACTTCTATTTTAATTTCATGTACAATTTTTTAAACTCCTCAAAAACCATTGATTTTTTCTCAATAGTGGAGACAAAAGTATATTTTGTGGCATGATCCACGAATATTAAAACGTACTTTTCACCATATATGCCTGGTGAAAATGGGCCCATTGTATCCGATGAAACAAGTTCTAGTTTTCTTTCCAGTCTAGTGCGGGTTCCACTGTGTCCCAATCTCCTAGAGTTCGCTTTCACACATATCTCACACAGACCGAATTCGTCATCACGAAATGTAATTCCATTCGGAATACCTCTTGAGACCTTTGTCAAGAATTTTAAATTTTTTCCTGATAAGTGTCCCAATCTCCTATGTCATATCATTTTTTTAATCTATTTTTAATTTTTCTATATTCTCGCTTATTTCTTGGTTTTTGTTTATTATATCATTATTATACGTTCCTACATCCTCATTTATTTCACTACCACCTTCATTCATTTCATTATTTTGTGTGTTATTATTATCATATTCATCGTTAAATTTTATTACATCATTATTATTTTCATTATTATTATCTATGTTTTCCTGTGTATTATTATTCTCTCCATTTCCTTAATTTTCCTCCTGACTTTCCTCAATTATTTCCTCTTCTATTTTGTATTCCATCCATTCATCCTGGGAATAATTTATTCGATTCATTATTATAGGGACATATTTTATTTAAATCATCTTCATTTTCTATAATATTGACCATGGATTCCGGTACAATTTCGTATTTCACTATGTATACCCCCCTTATTTTCAGGGCCAAAAAAATTACCTTGTCCGTTCCCCGGACGTATATGTGCGCCACAGAGAAATTCTGATCTATGCCCAGCGCCCTGTTTTCTGTTATCTTAATCCCTGACATAAGGTCTACATTCAGGGATGGTACGTAATGTACGTTCTTTAATCTTATGACTGTTTGATTCCTCTCTGAATTTTCCACCCTGATAAACATAGTTCCTATGTGTGTGGCAATTAGTAATGTATCTTGGATGGCACATTCTAACTCAATAGGCTTTTCCAGCATTATGGGGTTAGACAATTTTGACAAGTCAGATATAACGTGGGCAACATTATTCTATTGGTAAGGGGGACATAATCTGAATCTGACTCCTGCTTCACGTTTTTAGATGTTATTAGGTTTATTAATTTATTGCTATTTATGTTCTTGTTTGGCTCATGGCCCTTATACCTTATCATCATAGACCACTGAACATAATTTTCTTTTTTATTTTTATTGTTATTATTTTGATTATTTCGTCCGTATCTCGTATTTTGTGCAGGACCATCTAATTTATCTTGGGGTTTTGCACCCTCTTTATTTGACGGACATACTTTAGCTATGTGCCCTTTGCCATGGCACTTAAAACATACTAAATTGTTCAAATTTGGCAAATTATTTTGATTTTGGTTATTATTATATTTTCTGTTTTTGTAATTATTATTATTATTATTTTGAGGCATTTCTGACTTTTGATTATTATTATATGTCATTTTCCCCGGATCTACATTTTGATTATAGTTCTGATTCCTATTTATGTTATTATATCTATTATAGTTTCCTCCATATTGGAATCTCAGATTTTTATTATTATTAAAATTACGAAATTTATTGTTAAAGTGTCTAGACTTCTTCTTGTCATATAATCTATCTGATCTTTCGATCAACATGGCATGGAGTGTTTTAATGGTTTTTTGATCCTAGTTTAAGGTATTAAACTCCAGCCTTGTCATATCGTAGTCCATGTTCAGTGATATTAGGAGTTGTTCTATCTCCTCCTGTTTGTCTAAGATTTTACCACAGTCCCTTATTTTTTGGGCTGATCTAGAGAACATGTCTAAGTAGCTTCTCATATTTCCCTCACTATTAAATTTCAATCTCTGAAAGGCCTGCTTCGCATTAATATATGTAACCTGCATGCAGCTTTTGTACCTTTCATCTAAGACTTTCAAAATTTGGTTTATTGTTTTTAAATCTTTTAACCTTTCAATTAGTTCGTTGTTTAATCCCTGGTAGATTAAAGCCTTGCCTTTTTCTTGATTGTGGAAATATGCCATCCTGTTTGCTGAACTAGCATTGCCAGATTCAGGGTTTAAAAAACTGTTTAATTCCAGTCCCAAAAACAACACCTTGGTCTCAATATCATGCATTATCGGGTATAATCCCTCTGCATAAAGTGTTGATACCATCGTGGTCCTCCAGGCATCATAATTCCTCCCATCAAATACCTTTTTTGTGTCAAATCGTAACATTTTATTATTAAATTTTGGGTGTTCGGGAGTTTAGATCCTACCTCAGAAACACGAGAACTTAATTCTAGGGGGTAACACGGTCTCAACCACACGATAATGCACAACACAGTCTCAACCACTCGATAGGGAATGCAAGTTAAATATATTATATTATGATATTCAATAATTAGTCAATATTCTAAATTATATCTTACGAAATATGTATTGCCGACGATGAGGTGATCTCTCCGCCATTGTTTCTGCTTCTTGGGCGATCTAATTACTGTGTTTTTATCGTCGAAAATGTTTGAAATTAAATTAATCAAAGTCCCAAGTCTTGTTTCAGAATACCTTCGATTCTATTAAACACGTTAAAGTTCAAATTAGTACACAGTGCAGAATTATTTAACAAGTATGAAAGAGATTACTGCTGAAAGAAAAGTAATTTATCAGTCTTCATCAATTGAATCGATCTTTTATTGTATGTGAACAGGAAAAAATCTGTCTCTAATGTCAATGTTCAAAATGTAGGTTTTCTATTGTTGGACTCGATGAATCTCATCCAACAAAGATTTCCTTTTTCTACAATTCTCAACCAACAAGATAAAGTTTGAAGGCTATTGATATCACCTTTCAAGTTTCAACTTTACTTGGGATTTGGTTGAGAATTTACCTGAATTGTATTGAAATATTACTTTATTTTACTGTAATTTTAATTTTTTTTTTTTGATTAATTTTGGGCAAAATCACACGAATTATTCATTAATTAACTTAAACTTTTTACTTATCTTTAATCTTCTTGTCCTGTTTTCGTATTTTTTTGATGTTTTTATTACTGCTACCTTGCCCAATTGGCACCAAACTTCGACGCTTTTTCTTCTGCGACTTCTGATTTTTTGATCTTTTTCGACTGTTTTACTTTCTAGAACACAGTATGAACAATTGCCAACTGTTTTTGATGGTGTGCGCTGGTCTACCGAACCATAAAATCCTCTCGTATCTGATTTGTTTTCTCCAGACTTTGGACTTTGATGTTTTCACAGGTGCCCAAGACTTTACTGTTGTTTTCATTAATTTCACTTTTATTACTCTTTTAATTTGTTGATTTACTTTAATTAAACATTTAACTTTTTCAGGATAGTTACTTTAATCACTGAATCGAACTTTTTTGTTCACAAATTTTAACTTTTCCTACCACTTTGCATGGAGGTATCACTCGGCACTAAGCCTTTCACTTTGCGTGAAACACGAACTTTAAATTTTAATAAATTACACGATTATCACAATCACATTTCAATTACCGCACTTATTTCTTTTACCCGCAGCTCTGCTATCATATTGAGGTGAGGTCTGATCACTTTGCAAAGAAAAGATAAGTACGAACTTCCATCTTGAAATTGTTTATTGACGAAGTTAGTACAACGACTGACGAACGGAGAACATTCTCCGTCGAACAGTGGTGGAAAGAATAATATATTGGCGATCAGTGTCGCCACATGTAAAACGAGTAAATGTAATAGTATGTTACATACAGCGTTAGTCAATGTGGTATTATGTGTTTGTGAGGTAGTGAGGGAATCGTATCCCAACAAATGTTTCGCTACAAAATTAATATCGATATTTTCGATATTCGATTTATATCGATATTTTCGATATTCGATTCATATCGATATATATCGATATTATAATATCACTAGTCACTACTAGAAAATTCTATCTCCGTATATGTCTTTATAGTAATCGAGAGTTTAGCAGCTTATCATATCATTATTCATTATGCTCGTGACTCGTCGTAATTGTTTGTATGTTGTAATTTGACAAATTCTGTGGAAAATTTTACCAGTATTCTTGAGCTGAGTTGAACCGAGTGTTAGTTTAATACGTAAGTGAATACTCTGTGTTGAAGTTTTGAAGTTTTAACTATTCGTTTTCTGAAACTAACGGCCAAGTTTGAATCGGGAATATCCTCTTTATTCCGGTGTTTTACTTTCAAAGATCCCTGCGATTCAAGACACGAGTAAGTATAAAATACCGTTGCCTATTCAACGTTGTTTTAATCCAAATGAAAATTGTATTACAACTAACTTGATAGTGAATTTATTTTTGTGGCATTGTTGACGATATTATAGATGGACATAATAGTCTTTACGTAATTATGTTAATGCCTTATTATTGAACGACGAAATTGCATGATTTAATCGTGTTTATTGTACTCATAAGCTGTTGCATTGACTTGTGTAATTCGTGAAATTTTATCTTCCGACTGTTCATTGATATTTGGAAATTTTGTATTATGTTGGTGTAAAAACTATTCAAACTATGCTACATCGTGTTCGGATATGACTTAACAATTAATTAAGGTAATATACTATTTGCGATTGCATTGTATTTACGCGGCAACTTGGAAGATATTGTGTTTTAGTTGAAGAATGAAAGGCTTGAATTCTGCCTTTATTTTCCAGTTTTTAAATACCGTACGGTAATAATTGAGTTTATTTCAGCACAAATTTATTGAACTTCTTTTTTTAGTTTTTCCCATGGAACTTAACCTTGTTATGTTGACCTGTACTTTTCAACGTGCTTGTCCTTGAATTATCAATAAGTGTGTAGTTTTTTGTCCCAACATTCTTTTTATCTGTATTCTTCATCACATGATGATAACTTTCGACACTGTTGATTTTATTGACAGTAAAATTGCGAGAAACTTATGTCTGTGAAATTCTTCTCTGAATCATTGTTGCTAAATTCTTCGTATTACTATTTATTTACTATTCAATTACCGTAATTAACATTTTCCCCCTTTCATTTAATTTACACTGTTGTTCGTTGTTTAATTTGGTTTTAGATAGAACCTCCACTTAAGGCGATTATTAAGTCGGTGTAATGGCTTGGCAACAAACGGGAGGATTTGCGTATCCAAATCAACAAGGTGTCGTATTGTAATTTTTATTATTTAAGGACTTTCGCGAGTATTAACTTCAGCTGAATATGTATTTGTTTTGGATTGTGCCGAGCATTTTAACTGCTTTGCTTCTTTTAAACCTGATACTACCGAAAAACAAAACAGATTAACAGACTTGCATGAGTCGTACGGCTACTTCTACATAAACTAATAGCGAATTGCAACAGCAACATCAGACGTACGTGCCTTTAAACTCCCATCAAAATGGTTTTAGCAGTTAATTCATTTTGAGCATTCAAACAGCAAAAACAAAGTATTCGATGTAATATATGAAGATGAGTACCTCCTTTCAAATTAGAACCACTTTTCGTATTTTTTCATAACTATTCCAGTAGAAATCGCCATTAGTTAATAGCAATTAGAGCAAGTGCTTTCTGCTTTTGGTTATAGGTGTGTTTGGGCGCACAGCAAATTTGCAAAATTTGTACAATTTGTTAATAAAATACTCAAAAGTCCGTTCGAGCGGCTTTGTTTGCACCAAATATTTGTTCGGGCGGTTTTTTGTTTGCAGAAATTTACAAATTTTGATCAAACTGTGCAAGCAGTTTTTAGTACTTGTAAGGCTTGAAAAATATTGGTAGAGAATTGAATAAACCGGAATATCAGTATAATGTTTAAAACAGTTAAGATAGGTTGGTGACTTGGTGTTGAAATAATATTTGATTATTTACTTGAATCAGTTTTTTGTTGGTGACTGAAAATTGATGATATAAATTGAAGTGAATTTATTATTAATTAATTAATTAGGTATAATATTGAATAAGGTTTATTATTTCATCTACCAGATTTAATTAAATTTGGAAATGCAGTGATTATTATAATTAGGGATGGGCTGCTTCGGAACTGTCTGGTTTGAAGAATCAGGTTTATTAAAAGAGCTGGTTCCTAAAACTGTTCCGGTGTAATAGTCCGCTCCTTGTTCCTTTCTGCTCCAATGCTCCAAATGTCAAAACTAATTTTTTTCAGTTTTTTCTGACGCGGGTTTTTGTTATTAGCAGCTAAATTGAGTTCGTTTCATATCGTTTGCCATTGACATCTCGTGCAATCAACGAGAGGAATCACGAGAAAAATGTTTGATCTGTTGATTTTGAGAAGACCACCAATTGAATAAAAGTAAAAAATAATAGACATTTAGATTTGAAAACATACTGTTTAAAATTTTGATTTTCCTACTATTTCCATGCAATGATTTATTTATAATATTTTCAAAAAGTATCAAATGTTGTTCGGGCAGTTTGCCAGAAATCCTGATAATTTGTTGGTTTTTGTTATAAAATAATTTGCTTTACAAGTACTTGCTTATGTAGTTGTAGCCCCTCATTCCGTGAGCTTCCTCATTTTACTATACATATAGTACTGGAATGTTGAAGTAAGATGATTTCTGGTTAGACATGTTGGTGCTAAATAGGCAACCAGAGCGTACTTTTTGATGTACTTTGTTTTGTGTTTATGTACGCTATCCTTGTGAATTTAAGGAATGTCTTTATTAGATGTATTCTAAATTGGCGAACTCTAGCAAAATGTTGACAATATGCAGAAGGTACGCTAGAGTTGCCTACTTTTTCACCGGCATGTCTTGACATTAAAACATACATTATTCTTATGGAGCCTTACTGGATCAGTACTATATTGTCATAGGCTTCCTCAAATACTTCAAAATTGCTCGGAATTAGTATATTTATCTATTTGTACACAAAGTTAGAAAGATGTGATTTCAAAACAGTAGCTATGTATTAAATCATTTCTCCCTATACCAGATTTGAGGTATAAAATTCAGCAGTGAAGGCATATAACTTATTGTTTTACTCTTAGAAAACTTTTTTTTTGGAGATTCCCTTATTCATGGAAATACAAAAATTTCAATGCCCATGCCTTGTCGCAGTACAGGAAATACCGGCCGTGAGGCTGATAATTCCTAAAATGTGCTTAATTTATTTATGTATCCTTTACTTACTTAAATTTTTCCAAAATAATTTTTTACTCGACACCATGAAAAGTTAAAGTAGTATTATTTATTATTGTTGCTTGATTGTGAATTGAAATCATGTAGTCAGCATGTTTTCCTAATTTTTTATCTTGCTTATTGTGATTGATGCATCTATTTTCATTTTCTATTTTCTGTATTACTGGTGCAATTTTATCATTGGAAACATCATGTCCTTAAGTACTTATTTCTTCTTTTTCAAATTTCCATATGTGGTCAATAAAAATCAGTTTACCGCATCACACTGGGCAAAAAATAAATTGTTTTAACCATCCTTTACTGGTGGGTTTACACCAAACAAACAAGCGAACAACAAACTTTTTTTTTCTGCTTGTTGGGTGTAAACTATCAAAGAACAAAACAGTAGGAATGAACCATATTTGCTAACTGAGCAAACAGCAGGGAATGTCATCCTGTGGCAGCTTACACTTTGACTAAAAAACGTGATCTCACAGAAATTTTACAATTATTTTTTTGTCATTTTTTGCAGTAATACAACCTATTTATACAAAATTAAAATGAAGATGTGTGGGTTTCCAAGTTTCCAGGTTTTTGAAGAAATTTGAAGTACTTGTTCAGTTTATTCTGAATAAAACACTTGTTTGGAAAATTTGAACAATTTTATATCTGTGAGTCATGTTGGTCAAAGTTTATGCTGTTCATTTGGTGTAAACGTACTTTCAAGTTCTATGTTCAAATACAGAGGAGTGTCTGTTGACAGAATGGTTCCTCTCAGATCCATGCCTAACTTATCTCATGTGCTCACCTTACTCACATTTTATCTTAACAGTAATCACTCTTGTTCGCCTGTCAATATTTATTTGCATTTGAACTTTCAGTTAATACACACCCTTGAGATGAAATGAAATGATTAAATTGACCAAATAATTAAATTGAAAATAATTACTTGATTAAACAACAGAAAATGTCAAATATTCATTCTATTTAATAGAAATAAAATAAATTTCCTTTAAGCCTGAGATACAATATCAAACAGTTATTGGTACATTGGCGGTTGGACTAAAGATGGGGAGTAAACTTTGGCCTCAATGTCTTTATTTTTGCATCATATCTTTCATGCAATTCATTAAGATGGGAAGTAAAATTAATATTCTCTTCCTCATATTAAAACCTTCAATTAATATACGCACTCGAGATGAAATGAAATGATTGAATTTTGATCAGATAATTCAGTTACAGTTAATTACTTAATTAAACACCAGAAAACGTAAAATATTCATTCAATTAATTGTAAACAAATTGAATTAAATGAATCCTATACTATAATAATGAGCAATAATTGTATGTAGGTATGTGTATATGTAAATGCGTTATGGAGAACTAGACTGACAATGTTGCTGAAATTTACAATAAAGGGTTTTTAGTATGAGGAAAAGATCTAGATTGGTCCCAAGTTTGAGAAAATTTGTTAAACTACCGTATTAACAACACTAACATATTTCAATTATATAAATTCAGCGATGTGATGATTAATAATGATAACTTTTAATGTTACAATTGAATCGAATGAATCACAAACAAATTTCAATTTTTGGCTTTCAGATAGACAGAAATTGTCTTCAAAAAACTGTTGAAAATTATTATAGGAACTATTATTTTCAAATCCATATTGAAGGGAATTCATGTTGCATACTTTTTCATTTTGCAGTGGTCTTTGTTAGTGAAAATCATAGTTAACAAAACAGGATTAAGGCCATGGACATATGATGTGTGGATAAGTAGTGAGCGGTGATTCGGTTCATCACCCTTAAATTAATTAGAATTCAGTGACGAATTGAAGAGAATTTATCTACAAATTCTCTTCAATTTGTTGCCCTTAATTAATCAGGATTCAGCGACAAATTGAAGAGAATTCACCTACAATTCTCTTCGATTTGACGCCGTTAAATTAATTAGGATTCAGCTATGATTCAAAGAGAATTCACCTACAAATTCTCTTTGATTTGCCGTTGAATTAATCAGGATTCAACAACAAATCGAAGAGAATTTCTAAATCCTATATTATAATACAAGCAGTAATTGTATGTGGGTATGTATGTATGTAAACACTATGAAGAACCAAACCGACAAAGTTGTTGAAAATTACATTAGAGAGGTATTTGGGTATGAAAAAATGATCTAGATAGGTCTCAAGTGTGAGAAAATTCTTTGAACAGATATAAGAACATCACAGTCTATCTATCAACAGCAAGTGATAACAACAAACATTCAAAAACAGATTAACCCTAAAAGTAGCAAATGAGAAAGGTTTTTTTAGCGAATTTTGTTAGGCCTAAACTGCGTATGATTATTATGATTTATGACTGATGATGTAATATGAGTTAAATAATGAAATCTTAATTCTCAATATGTACGATATACCATAATACCGAAGGATGTACCTAATATTGCTGAAATTCTTCAGCTTGATTAAAATTAACAAAATTTTCGTTTTCCACATCCGAGCAAAGCTCGGTGACTCAGATATTGTGATAACTGATAAGATAAAACATGAGTAAGGCGAACGTATTGAGTTTTTCTTCTTCTAGCGTAGGATCGGTTTTCGTATAATTATTAAAACACTGAAGAACCAAGAACAAATTCATAAATCGTATAATTAATCGATTCGTATTACATACATTAAAAAGATCGCAAAAGTTCGTCAAATTGAAAATCATTAATTAACAGAAGAGACTAGGAAAAAATTGGAAGACCCAAAAACGTTGAGTCCCAAAACCAATGTTACTGAGCAAAAGGTATTTTCATAAATATATCTATCACAGACAAAATATATACGTCATTTATAAAATATATTCGGATGTGGAATTAGATCCATTTGTAAAGCCAAAAAGGAGTCATATAAATCAACACCCCCCCTCAATTCCATATCCGATCACAATTATATTAACGATCCGCTAATTACAAACATTTCAAATTATTAAATAATTTCGACATTAACTTGTGATGCTGCGGACCATTAAGGCTTTTCGTTAGCACGTCTGCTATCTGATCGGTCGTTGACACCTTGACAAGTTTGATGACCCCATCACGGACAGCGTCTTTCGTTATGTGGTAGGCAATGTCAATATGTTTCGTACGTCGCGTTTCTCTGGTCTTAGCTATTGCGATAGCGCCGGAGTTGTCTTCGTAGACTGGAACTGGAACCAAATCATTGCGCTCGTAGCCCATTTCCATCATTAAATTTAGTAGGCCCTTGATCTCTGTAGTAGCTAACTCCAGAGCAACAAACTCTGCCTCCGATGATGATCGTGCGACACTACTCTGCTTTTTCGTTCGCCAGACTACTGGATTACCATGTACACAGAGTAGAACACCAGATGTAGACCTGCGATCATTTGCGTCGCCTGCCCAATCTGAATCTGCGTAGCCAGTGATGATTTCCTCGGCACCAGTCCCAAAATTCAAACATTGATCGATTGTGCCGAGCAAATAACGTAGCACTCGTTTCGCGTACTTGAACAACATCTCCGTCGGCGTATTCTGATGTCGGCTCAAGACGTTAACAGCGTACATGATGTCTGGTCTCGTACCATGCGCAATATAATTCAGACAACCAATAATCTCGCGATAGGGTAGCTCTCGACGGATATCCCGTTCGTCGATTTCGATTTTCAAACCAAACTCCATCGGCGTACTGACTGGTCGTGAGTCTTTCATACCAAACCACTCAATAACAGCTTCGATATACGGTCGTTGATGAAGTTGGATACATTGACCTTCTATATCTCGTGAAATAACCAAACCTAAAACTTAGAAGGCACATCTACAACCTTTACATTAAATGCAGATTTCAATACATTTATGGTAAAATCGATTTTGTGTTCGTTGTTACTCGCGATCAAAATATCGTCTACATAAACTAAAATAAATACATTTTCATTTTCGTTTCTAAAAATACACGGACAAGTTTTTAATGCGTGAAAATTATTCTTTTCTAAAAACGTTTCTAGAGTATCGTTCCAAATTTTCGCGGCAGTATCTAAACCATAAAGGGCTTTGTTAAGTTTCCAAACATAATCATTGTTATTATTCGCGTTACAATATTTATACGATTTACACCCTTCAGGTATTTCTACATAAATGTCTTCGTTCAATTTTCCATTTAAAAATGCCGTTACAAAATCTAATTGTTTAAGTCTCAACTTATGAAAATTAATAATCGATAAAAACGTACGCACAACTTCTAATTTAGGTACCGGCGAGTAAATGTCTTTTAAATCGTGATTATTTAACATACAACCAAGTGCGACTAAACGAGCTTTAAATAAACTATTAACATTTTCAATACTTTTCTTCGCGAACACCCACCGGGTACGTATCACTTTCGTTTTCGCGTCGTTACGTTTAATTACAGAATATACGTTATTTTCGATTAATGAATTCAATTCAGCGTTAATCGCGTTCAACCAACTTTCTCGATCAGGACTATTAACCGCTTCTGCATACGTCGTTGGTAACCCCACTTCTACATTTACGTGCAGAGCATAAGCGAAATTTGATTCAGCTTCTTGGATTAGTTCTTCGTTGTTGGATATGATCTCGTTTTCCAAATCACCGTAGTTACCAAACTGAACCGGATTAAAATCTTTGAATGTTTTCGTTTCGTCGACTTCAACGTTTGATGATCTCTCGTAGCGTTTTGTTACTGGATCATACAGCAAATAACCAGTGTCTGTATTACTTCCAAAAACTCGTATTTTACTGATGTTCGGTTTTCTGCCAACCCAACGTTCGTATGGCATTACAAAGTCATTGGCTCTCGTTGGTACTCGATTCAGCAAATAATTCGCATGTTCTACCGAATATGGCCATAAATCTAAAGCTGCTCCTGATTCAAACATTAATGCACGCGTATAATTTAATAATGTTCTGTTATACCGTTCTACACGTCCTTGATGCTCGTGATGGTATGGTGCTGCATACTCGTTGCGAATACCATTTCGTTTACACATTTCTTTAAATGAATTCGATGTGAATTCACCACCGTTGTCTGCTCTTATTTCCACCATAGGATTCTGATGGAACGTTTTCATCAATTCAACGTATTCTTGAATCGTATCGGCTGCGTCGCTTTTTCGATCTAAAACTTTTATTATTACGTAATGTGTAAAATCGTCAACAATTACCAAAATCCATTTCTTTGGCACCACGTTACTGCGAGTTGAAACTTTGTTGAGATCTACGTAGACTATCTCACCAGGCTTCGTTGCTTTTCTACGTTCGGCGTTGAATGGTTTTCTCGTCTGCTTCGCTTCTTGGCACACGGAGCATGTTCTGTCTTTGAGGGAAGAGAAATCGTTAAAATTCATACCTTTGACGACGTTGGATAACTTTTCCAGGTATGTTACGTTCAGATGACCCATTCGTTTATGCCATAACTCAGCGACTTCGTTGACATTTGTTACAAGAGCGTAGGATTTTCTAAGATCGACGTCCTCATTTACCATTACTCGAACTCGTATCAAGTTATTCTCCAGTTGACCTCGTAGAATCAGCTTGCCAGCTTTACCAACTAAGGCTTTGTTGTCGCAAAAAACTATCGTATAGCCACCTTTCATAAGCTTAGTTACTGAAAGTAAATTCGTTCGCAAATTAGGTACATATAAAACATCTTTTATTACAAGATTTCGCGTTAAATCGCCGTCGACAAAAACCGCATTAATATTGCCACTTTCACTTGAATGTAACGCACTATTTTTATTCGCACTATTTATCGTAACCGGATTTTTATAAATGCTGTCTGGAATAAAATTTGAAGCATCACCGGACATATTGTCTGAAGCTCCACTATCTAGAACAAATTCTATTTCATTACTAGATTTAGAACACAAATTTAAAGCATACCGTTCTTCGTTACATTCACGATTAAAATTAACTTCAGCAAAATTTACGTTACTCATTCTTTCACTATTTACAGCTGGTACGTTGGTTTTTGTTGGATTCGTTGTGGCTTCATTTGCTTGTCGTACTTGATGCTGATTATTCGTTTTACTGGAGCGTTGATCGTCGTTGGTTCTCATATGGTTCCCGAATTTAGGACAATGTCTACCAATATGACCGAAATTATTACATCTGAAACATTTAATATTCTCGTTTCTCGAATTACCGTTAAATCTCTTAAAACCGTTACTGCCGTTGCTATAGTTTCGATTCACGTTAGCGTTACCATATCGTTGATCGTTTTGTTGATCATTTCGTTGGTTTCTATAACCGCCGTTATTTCTAAATGTCTTGGAATACATAGCCTGCTTTTCAGCCTCTTTATATTCGTGACTGTCTTTATACGTAGTCTCTTCAGTCAACAATAAACTTTTAATATATTGAAAGTTTCTTTGCTCACCTGACAGTGAATTTACTACCGTCCTTACGTGTGACCATCGTTCAGGCATCGTTTTTAGCAGCCAAGCAACCTTTAGCGTAAATGGAAGACGTTCATTCGCATTTTCTAATATAGCACAATATTTTTCAAATTCTGCTATATGATCTTCCAATGGATTTTTCAAATCATATTGCATTGCACCAATTTTCGTTTGTACAGCGATCACGTCAACTGGATCAATTCGTTCATACATTGGATCAAGAATCTGAAACAATTCTAAAGGCGTATTTGCAGCATTTACAGTCGTTTGTCTCACAGTATCTAAACGGTTATATATATACGCAAATGCTTTTCCTTCTCTCATCTGTCTTGCTGTCAAAGCAACTTGAGCATTTCCTTCATTATTCGGAATGTACTCACTGAGAGTATCTAGCCAGCTGTTAGCTCTCAGATTCACACGAATTAATTTCTTCCATGCTGTATAATTCTTACCATTAAATATCTGACTTTTTAATACCAGATCGTTTTGAGATTCCATACTTTCGTTTATGTTTAAAATATGAATAATTGGAACATTACCGTTTTCGTTTACACCGTTTAAATCGTTTAAATCGATCAAATCGTTTACTTCGTTCACTTCGTTTTCGTTGATCACTGGATTCACCGGATCTACCACGTTTTCAGCTTGGTCATGAACAATAGGAATTCTTCTACCTGATCTCAGTTCTCGAAAATCGATTCGTTGATCTTCACCGTTGGAATCAGCCAGATTGTTGGAAACCAAACGTCAAAAATAATTAATTAAAATCGTAGCTCAGTTCAATAATTACCACAGTGAGAATCTAGACAAAAGATCACGTCAACAATGGTTCCTCAGTAACCACGCTCTGCTACTATATTGAGTTTTTCTTCTTCTAGCGTAGGATCGGTTTTCGTATAATTATTAAAACACTGAAGAACCAAGAACAAATTCATAAATCGTATAATTAATCGATTCGTATTACATACATTAAAAAGATCGCAAAAGTTCGTCAAATTGAAAATCATTAATTAACAGAAGAGACTAGGAAAAAATTGGAAGACCCAAAAACGTTGAGTCCCAAAACCAATGTTACTGAGCAAAAGGTATTTTCATAAATATATCTATCACAGACAAAATATATACGTCATTTATAAAATATATTCGGATGTGGAATTGGATCCATTTGTAAAGCCAAAAAGGAGTCATATAAATCAACAGACCGCGTGTGGTAAATTAGGCACGGATCTGAGAGGAACTGTTCTTTCAACAGACACTCATCTAAAGCAGTGGTTCCCAAGTCTTCAGAGTGTGCTACTGGATTTTCAAAATTTATCGAGAATTAATTCAGTGTAAATAAGTCATTAGTCCAGTGAACGAAGGTTTTCTGGACGCATTTTTTTAACGCTTTTTCCAACTTCTAGGAGAAATTGAGTTGTAGGTGTCTGATTATAAATACAGATACTAGAAATTCCTCGACCGTATGAAGTGAGTCGAACTCCGGGGTATCGCTAAATGTGTCTCTTGTTTTGATTTTTCACGAATATCTCGAGAACGGTTGGTTGTAGGCAAAATAGGGTTTTGTACCTATAGAAATAAAGCTGACTTAGTTTAATACTTTTAAATTCTCATTAATTTATCTCGTATGTCTGTGTTTTTCGAGAAATTCGCGTGTCAATATCCTATTTAAAAAAAAAAAAAAATTGAACAGAAATGTACCAGAAAGAGGACACGTAAACATCAGAAAGGATAATACTTTGACTGGCGGATTTCTCGAAAACCATGAGAGATACAGACAAAATGAACGAGAATGTTCTTGTATGTCGAAAATTTAATCAGATCTGTTTTTGTATCTATTTGACGCGGCCTGCGACCAACCATTTACGTGTTTGCGATGGCTTTAGAGATAGCTCTCCTCGTGGATTTGAAGTTTTACATGGTTCTCCAAACACATCCCCGGATCTAAACAAAAACTGACTCCATAAGGTCTGTCTGAAATACATGTCGTGTATTATTTTTATTTTGAAATAAATTTTGTGACTTATTGCGGCGGGCAAATATTTTGCGGGATTATGGGTGGCGCATTGTGAAAAAGGTTTGGAACCACTACCGTTACGCGCTTATTTTTTGTTAACAAAAAAAAAATTAATTTAAGGTTACTATTTTTTGTCAAAGGCAAATCGGTAAACTGACCTTAATTCATCCCGGTATTGGGCCAAACGAAGGTACTTTTATTAAGAATAAAAAAAATGATAAAAATATCGATACTGTCAACCCGTTTCTTTTGCCATGATTGTTGCGCACTCAACACTGCTGAATTAATATTTCAATTTTAATGAGAAACTTTGAAATTGCTTCAGCATTACCATGTGAAATATAAATATTATGATTCCTGATTAATCGTTGTTTAGTAAACCATCTTATTTGCCTTGACAAACTTTTGTAAATTATATGTCAAAATCGTGATTATTTTGACCGGAGGGTTGTGCTCTTTCCAAAAAACAAAAAAGTCAACGGAATAAATTTTATTGACTCAAATTCTTTTTGTGAACGATGTTCGATTATTCTGGCATGTACATTTTGTTCTGCATAATAGCTTCTTTGTTCATATTTGGTCTATTTCTGGGTTGAAAAATTGTAAAAAGCTAACCACCGAGAATTTTTTTCGTATGTGAGTACTTACTGTTAACATTTTTTTCTGTCGCTTTCATCGTATTTTCAAACGTTTATGGTATTTACATGTCGAATACCATTGATAAGATAGCAGTTATCTTGAGAGTTAATTTTTCTTCTCGACTTTTCGTAATGTCGTCGTTAACTTCCACCAATGCTTCGTAAAATTAATATTATTCTACTTTTTTTAACTCATCAAATTTTAGAAAAAAAGCCGTCTCCATTTATCATTTTTCTCGTTCATGTTCGTACCGTCTAGTCATCAAAATTAGGGTTGGGCTACTCCGGAGCAGTCTGGTTTGAAGAACCAGGTCTGCACCCTGCTGCTCTCTGCTCCGATGCTCCAAAGCAAAGTTGTATAGCAAAGATGTACAAAGACTAAACAAATTTTTTTCAATTTTTTCGGACGCAGGTTTTTGTTATTAGCAGTTAAATTGAGTTCAGTATATATCATTTGCCATTGACATCTTATACAATGAACGAGCGGAATCTCGAGAGAAATGTTAGATGAAGAGAGCTGAAATTTTTGTGAGTTGTTGTAGTATGATAGTTTAATATTCTGTGAAAATTTCAGTTCAGTTGCACATTTTATTTTCGAAATATTTCTGAAATGCCGCCAACTCCTCAACTCGATTGAATCGTTGTCATAATCTGAACAGAATTTTAGCGATATCTCTACAACCAAAGGTAAGATTGAGCCCCAATTTTTCAGAGATATCGAAATTATGTTAACTAAGTATTCGGTGAGAATTTGGCTAAAATCGTACTCTTGGTTCTCAAATTATCGCTGAAATTTTGCAATTAGATTTAGGTCTTACTATTTGCATAGGTATTCCATATAATGAAAGATATCGAGAGGAATTATGAGAGAACTGCTAGTTGTAGAGAGCTGAAATTTTCACAGAATTTTCAGCTAACATACTACAGTATCTCAAAAAAATTTCAGCGAATTGAGCCAAATTTTCATGGAATCGTTTGTCAACATATTACATAGGTACCTCGATGTCTCTATTCTCACCCCATTTTTGTTGATAACTTTGATTGTATTGAAAGGAATAAGTGATACTACTACTTCATAGCATGAATATTGATGACAGATACTGCTCAGTCCAACATGGTTAGGATTATAGTCATTCTCGTTTCAATGATTTTTATTTTAAATATGATCGGAGTAGTTTCAGAGCTGGGATCAGATTGAAAAACCAGATGCAGGTGAACCAAGTTCCACGAATGAACAATTTTGCCCATCACTAATCAAAATGAAAAAATGCATTTTACCATGGATTCATTTTTATGGTAGTCATCAGTATTGTAAACGAAATTAGCGCGAACATTTTCCTATCATTCTACCCGAGTAAGCGATGCGCAGAATACTCGCGTCTATTGCGTGTATTTTGTATGCTACTCTACTCGTCTTTAATTTTATTGAACCTTGAAACCTTTCGTTTTCCATGCTGGCCAAGTGGTAGTGGAATGACTCATTGTGTGTTTTCTTATTTTTAGAGCGATAACATATTTTCATAATTTTTGCTTTCATTTTCTTTGGGAATTTTTTTCCCTTTGATTATTATTTATTTTATTCGTTCAGTATTTTCGTCAAAAATAAGTAGCAATAATGCATTTTAATGTTCAGAATATCTTCAATTACATGGGAGATGATAATGTTTGAAGCTCTTCTTATGAAAATTATGCGATAAGCTGAAGAAAATACTGTTTCACCTTTGGCACTTGATAATTTGGATTTGTTCCGAACAATAATAATAATTCATTCATTTCATTTACTATTTTGTAATACCCATTAGGTAACTTTTAAATCGCTTTCGAGAAAATTTCTCACCACGAATAAAGAAACTATTTTTAAACGGATTGAACTGAAATTTTCACAATAAACTTTCGGTATGTTGTTGCAAGTTTCTGAGAAGTTTAGTGCCTATTAATTCAGTAGTTTCCATGAAAACTGGAGAAAAAAAATTTCTGGAAAAAATGTTGTGTTCACGGTTTTGAGAAAACTACCGAACAGATAGGGCTGAAATTTTTATGAAAGATAGCTGTTGTATGGGAGCAGGTCTGAAAGAAATTTAGTGCTCATCGGTTTTGTAGTTCTCGAGAAAACTGGAAACAAAAATTCTTTGGAAAAGGAGTTTTTAGCGATAAAACATCGATAAATCAATATTTTTGTTAAAGATATGGATAACTGTCTCTAGTTTTTTGTAATTTATTAACCTAAAACTAGCCATGAAATATCGATATATTGGTAACTATCGATATAAATATGGAGCAAACTGGGTTTTTTAGCGAAGCATTACAGCGCTAGAGTTTTTTTTCTGAGGAGGTCCGGTTTCTTAAAAAACCCCTTCTACGTCCTTGCAGAGAATTCATCATTGATTCTGCTGAAGTTGTGTAGTGGCTTCCACCAGAGCTGATTGTGATTTTATTTCAGGCCCTCTGCGCGACCCTTTTCGTATCGTAAATTTTGGTGATGTGCCCTTGATTTTAAAATTTTGTCCGTACCCAATGCTGCCACGCAGCAATAATTCACAGACCGACATTAATCACAAATGTGCCAGAAACTCAGGATTATCGATTAACCAGATAACGCATAGCCAAATATATCTACGTTCGTGATACATCTGTAACCTCTAACCTTGTAGTGAATAAGGAACTTAATAATATTATTTTAATCTTTATTCTTTTCTTTTACTGGCGAAATTTTTTATCATCATTTGCGTGGGTAGCTTGATCGATTGTTTTGACGTTTTAGTCATTACTTTCATATCATTAATGACGCAGTCGTCATTGCTTTGAAAAATTATGCATTTTGTATGTCATCATCGTTTTAAAATAAATACGTTTCCATGAATTTTTTTAAAAAACATACAGTGTAGGTTGGTAGATGAATTTCTGAATGCAAATAGTAACCAAATGCTTTTAAGTGAAAGTTCAGATGAGATTCGTGAATGGAATTTCTGGTGCTTTCTCGTCAATTATTTATTTAAACGTTTGTTTCAAGATCAGAACAATTTGTTGCGCCGCCACTTTTTTCCGTCCAAAGTAATATCGTTAGTGCTTTTATTCCAAAAAAAGTTGAATTAGGAAAAATAAATGAATGAATCACGAGCTTCCTACACTTTTTCCTGCTATGAAGGTCTACTTGTTATTGTTGTATGTATGTGTCTGTCATTCTCTCGGTATCCTTACCTACTCCTTTCTCATATTATAAACTAGCCGCCCTTGGTGCCAGCTTCGCTTAGCTCAATTACAGGAACAGGAGTAGGGGGCCATTTTATTAATTCTACTCATTTTTTCATTTTCATTTTTTTATAAATAAGTATAAAATTAGGATGTGTATGATCTTATGCAAATTCAAAGCTGAAATTAAGGCTAGGTTCACACAAACGTCATTTGAACGGACGTTAACGTTGGTGTGTTAGATTTGCCGTTACTCTGTATATGTCACATGAACGGCAATTTTTACTGCTGTTTGTCATTTTTTCTCATTTTTGTTGACAACATGGAGGGGGTAAAACCAATAGAAACAGACCAGAATGAACTTCTCCAGAAAAATAATGACTTTTTTTGCCGTTCATGTGACTGGAGCCATTGTATTTCATGTATTCGATAACGGCAATAAAACGCAACATTCAGGCCTAGGTCACACGAGTGTTCATTAATGGATGTCAGAATTGCCGTCCGTTATCAAGTATTAAAAATTATTTGATAACCGTCACATGGCACCGGATGTCAAAATTGCCGTTGCGGCAAAATTCCAATGTTTTTTTGACGTTGGAGTTTCTCAGAACGTTGGGTTTTATTGCCGTTATCAAATACATGAAATACAATGGCTCCAGTCACATGAACTGCAAAAAACGTCATTATTTTTCTAGAGAAGTTCATTCTGGTCTGTTTCTATTGGTTTTTCCCCCTCCATGTTGTCAACAAAAATGAGAAAAAATGACAAACAGCAGTAAAAATTGCCGTTCATGTGACAGATACAGAGCAACAGCAAATCTAACGCACCAATTTTAACGTCCAGTGCCGTGTGGCAGTTATCAAATAATTTTTAATACTTGATAACGGACGGCAATTCTGACATCCATTAATGAACGCTCGTGTGACCTAGGCCTAAGGTATTTATTAAAATGTTTTATCAAACAGTTTCTTTAATTTGAAGAGAAATATCAAACTCAAACTGTAGTATTATAGAGGAAGGAAGCGAGAGAAAAAGATAAAATGTAGTAAAAGGGCTGAGATAGCAATATTTTTTCCATTTCTTTTTTGTTCCATCATTCTTTAATCTTTTAACTTACGATAATTGAAATGGAAATACTGAAAAATATATATTTTTTATAGTGCTGCTCAGGTTATTATGAATGGGTTATAATAATAGGTTATCTATTTTATTGGTAAGAAGATGAGATTAGTAATGATAGAAGAATATTTGTTCAGTAGTTTTTAAGATTACCTATCATACACATACATAGGGAACACTTTTATATGTTAGTGTAGATATAGATAGATGTAGATATAGATGTGAAACTGTGTATGGATGTTTTGGACTCCATCACTCCATAACTTCCACACTAGAGATGTGTCGGTTGACCGAGAACTAATTCATTTGAACTAATCTTTTGAAAGACCTAAATGAACGAGACCGAAAGATGAGGATGAACTAGTTCATTTTGAACTAAAAGATATTGTCAAATCAATGTTATATTGTATAGACCTACAAGCTAGTTCACTTTTATACGTCACAGCATTGTTGTAAATCACTGGATGAGTGGAATTTCTTATCAATCAACAAAAAACAAAACGAAATAGTAAGCGTTTTTGGGGAATGAAAGGGCTTTCTATGTCTGAAAGTAACTACGTATAGAAAATGTATACGAATTGCTCTCCATATGAAATAATACATACTCAAAGGTTTGATTCATACAGCTCATTTCGTTCATTTTGAACTAGTTCACTGAACTAGTTCATTTAAAAGACCGAGACCTGTTGAACTAAATTCCTCAAATGAACTAAAACGCACATCTCTATTCCACACAAATATAGTTGAAATTGGGCCCGAAGATAGTTCATGACTTAACATAATAGACTGTTTGTCAACAATAAGCATAAGTTCAGAGCCAGTGTATTTTACAGGTCAGTGTATGTTTGTGTGTGTGTGCTACCTTCACAGAAGATTTATCGTTTTTACACGAACATTTATATGATTGTGTCAATGTACCGACTTTACTCACGTGTGTGTGAGTGTGCTTCTAATTGTTTAACTCTGGGAGGAAATATTTTAAGATAATTCAGTGATTAATCGAGGAATATATATTTTTTGGGGCCCCTAATTAAAATTTCAGGTCTAATTTTCAATTCAATCAATCATTCGCCAGTTTGGGGCCATAAAAATATTTTTGATTCAATTATTTATTGAACCCATTGTTTACCTTTTGGAACCACAAAAAGGGGGTAAGATAACTTTTTCTTATAGCCTATTAGAGCGTGATTGTAGGATGCGTTTTTTGAGGCATTGAGTTAAAATTTTCATAATTCAAATTATCAACTATATGAAATGATCAGAGGTCAGTTTCTACATATTTTATTTTGATTTATTCGCTTTTCATTCAAAATATTTTGAAATAAAAATAGAAATTTTTTTTTTTTAGGTTTTTGATTTTGATTTGAGTTAATTTTGGGTCACGTTTGAAAGCAGTTTTTTGCTGTTAGAATTTTTTTAAATAGTTCATAAGCCTCTCTGACTTGCAGCCTTTTCAAGAAACTTATTATTCTCTTTTACTAGGTATTTCCATTTCATCCAATAATTCCCTCTCTCATCTCTGAATCAGGTGATAGAAACTCAGATTTCGTAATACGAATTAGCATCTAAAATGTCATTTTCCATAAGTTCGGTAGGTACTACAGTGTTCTATATCTGATTTCACTAGGCAGAGGGTGGCGCAACATTATTTAAAATTTTTTGTACTCTGTTGATACATGTAGAAAGTGAGGCAGTTGAAGTTTACATTTATTAGACATTCAAAAAAAAAAAAATAGAAAAATTTTTTGTTCTACTCATTGGGTGCGCAGTACACTGTAGTGCCTATAAACTTCGAAATTTATTTGCACCAAAACAAAAACATGAAAGGAAGGGTCTAATTAAGTTAAAGTGATGATATAAATTTTTATCATATTTTCATTCACGTAAGGACTGTCCGTTTTGAAAATTTTAGTCCGATTTCTTTTGTAGTTTCCGTAAAATCCGGGAAAAATTACTTTTGAAAGAATTTATTCATTTTCAGTTTTTTCGAAACTACTAAGCCAATAAACACCAAACTCTTTCCAGGCCTTGGTTATGATTATGAACTCAGTTGATAATTGATAGCGATTTATATCCTATTTAAAACACATAGGTTATCAACTTTCATCAATTATCAATTCAATTCATGATCGCAGCTTTGGTCCTATATGAAGACTATTGTTTGTGAAAATTTATTCCGATAACTTCTTGTTTTGTCATTTCTCAAAATCTTGAAAAATCCTCTTTTCCAAATGTTCTTTCTTTTTTAGTTTCACGAAAAGTTGTGAACCAGTAGAAACCAAACTGCTATTAGATTGCGTTCTATATAAGTACTATCCTTAATGAAAATTTTAACCTGACCCCATAAGTCGTCTTGACATCCTAGAAAAACCACTTTCTCAGAAACTTTTGAAATTTAATATTTATTATTTTCCAGTTTTCTCAAAAGTTACTAAACTAGTAAGAACCAGCTACTAAACTCCTCTCAGACCTGGTTCTATAGGAGTAGATACATGGACAATTTTTCATGAGAATTTCAGCTGGATCAACTACCGCTTTTGTCATTCTCTCAGAATTCTTTAAAAATAAATTTTCTACCAATTTTTGGGAGGAGCCTGGAAGGGGAAACCCTTTTCCGCAGATTTTTGGAAAATCTTGAAAATACTACTTCCATGGAACTAAAAAACCAATTTCAATAAAATTTTGCGTGCACACTCCACATTATTTCCCGAGTGCAAAGTTAAATTGATACCTTTTTTTCTTCAAAAGTTATTAAAATTCTTCAAAAATGTGTATAGATATTTATGTACAGGTATTTCCTTTTCTATCATATGATAAAGGATGCAATATCTGCTCAATAGTTACAAAATTTGTTACATAAATTCGGATATTAGCAAGAAAAAGTCTTATGATTTTTGATGTCAGTTGCTTTTACAATATGTCTGGTAGGGGCCATTATGAGCCATTATGGGCCATTATGTTACATTTTTAGTACTTTAATTGCCAAAAGTCTCAAAATTTTTAATTTCATCTTTATTATAATACCTTTATTTCAAACTTTTTAAAAGAATTTTTAGAGACTTTATTAAATCTCCTGAATCAGACCTAAAATTTGAATCGCAGTTGGTTCATCTTCAAATGATACACCTATAATAAATACCCTTATTTTAACTATTTTTTATACGCATTTATTCTACTCAATTTGTTGAAGTACACCAGATGACCAACTTCAGCGCTGTTTTCACGTGTTGCGAAACGTGCGCACTACACTTATATCCGTTTTTTATTAGTTGTTTTTTCAATTTTTGTTTGTTTCTATCTCGGAAAAAAAAGTGAGAAATTTTATTTTCTCTTTCGCCGTTATTTTCTTCTTCAAATTATAAAAGCGTATTTTTTAAAAACTCGTTTTTATTCAGAATTTTTTCAGACTTTTTTTAATCGCGAACCTTTGCAAGGACGAAACTTACAATTTGAGACCAAAATCATAATATTTGGTCATACAGCCCCATATAAAAATGTTACAAAATTTTTTATATAATTATTTCATTCGGTCCATTCCCGTAATATTACCAGTTGAAAGTTCATGGAGCGATAGTGTGTATTTATGTATACTCGTACCTACATTCATCATTTTTATCATTTCAGCTTTTAATGCAAAGCTGTTGACTGCATTTATTGGATATTTTTTGTTATAAATTCTAGTAATTAGGAAACTTTCAGGAGGAGGCTTAGCCTCCCATGCCTTCCTGATACCCCTAGAATTTGTCCTAAAATGATATTGTATGGCCAATAGCTGTTTTTGAATCTCATCATCGTAATTATAATGGATATTAAAGATATTAGTAAGTTCTACTAGATAAGAAAGTTTTCTAAAATCATGAAAATTTCTTGAATTTTTTCATTTTTATTAATTCAGTATGAGAAAAATAAATGGTTTCCAATTATACTTCCATCATAAAATAACTTTGAGAAGAAAAAATATATCACCTAATTTACTTCCTAGATATGTTACAAACATTTTTATCAAAATAAGTTTAAGGTTAAAATAAAAAATAAAATGGAATAATCCTCATACATCAACCTAAGTATCACAAACCAGTTTTAAAATCAGATTCTACGTTTCTACCCTTAACGTTGGAGATTACAACATACAGATGGCATTGAATATGACAAGTTGCAATCCATCTGTTTGGCAATGTTTGAGGATCTTGACTTGTTCATAATGTTTGAAATTGGATCCCGTCTTACCTACATACTTCATAGATTTTGACTTGTCAGTAATGTTCCAAAAAAAAAAAAAAAAAAAAAATCATTTCTCCTGTATAGAGGGTAATGTCTGGTGGCAAAACAACTCTATAAAAAATAAAAATAAAAGGTATATATTCGTTTCTTGTAATGGATCATGGGTTTTCTAAATTACTTTCGGATCTCGACTTGGTTATTTTGTGTGTGTGCGCGCGCGCGTATGCGTGTATGTATGTAATGTACGTATGTATTTGTGTACATGTATATAATTTTACATATTTATTGTGTTTTGTGTTTGCTGTAGTATGTATTTTCTTCATTGCAAAAGTCTTGCGTAATTTTTTAAATTCTGATTTGCATGAGACGAATTTTGGTCAGGAATCCTGAAAAACTGACTCACTTTTTTTTTGCTTTTTATTAGGACCACCTCCTCCAGGTTTCTTCCCTAGTGGCGGAGCAGCACCGTATCCAGGTGTCGGACCATATCCAGGTGCAGGTGGTTATCCAGGTGGCGCACCTTATCCGAATCAAGGAAGTTATCCGGGTGCGACAGGCTATCCAGGCCAAACAGGTTATACAGGCGTTGGAGGATATCCGCAAAGCAATATGCCGAATTACGATTCGTATGGTGCCAGAGGAGAAGCTGCAAATGTATCGTTTAGTGACAAAACCATTCGAAATGGATTTATACGGTATGATAAATTTTCTTGCTGTAAATGAGTAAGGTGGATGTACTAGTGGTTGATTGAACTAAAGACTTGGTCGACTTCTCTCCTATAGCTTTGAAGTCTTAAGAAATGAAATGGATTTTTGTTCGTTGTTTCTCTTCCTAACGAATTATATTATGCTAATTCATGTCAGAGATATTAATGCTCATTCCTTTGATTAATACCATTGTGAAAACGCTGAATATTTCCATGCACACTGTTCATAACAACTGTATTAATGTTCCAGTAATTTTACTGATCCCCTGTTTCATTTTAAAAGTTAACAGAATTTATCTAAAGAATGACCGTTATCTCAAGACGATTTCCCAGGACCAAATTTTCAGCGATTGGCTGATTTTCAACGGAAAACAAAATACGCGTGGCCAAAGAGAGGACACCTCCCCCCATTCACTATCAAGAGTTACGAAACATCTTTGCCCCCCACAACGTACAGAACCTAAAAACGACTTTGTGGATGTCCGTTACCATTCAGCTCTGCTAGAATAGGTTTCTATATACGTCCTCATTAAAATTCAAAACTATAAGCATTGTTATGCCTTCTTGAAACTATGGCTTGGCCTTTATTCAGGTTTGTCTTAATTAGAGTTCTGTAAAGTTTCAACTTCAATTTGGTTCAGTCATTCTGTGAGGTACACTCATCATTTTTGGTGCAAATCTAATGGCATGTGTTTTTCACGCCCAACCCTCCTTAATCTGATGCTTTTTGAAGCGATTGTAGCGTTTTCGATTGAATTCGAAATCAATTTTTATTTTGCAACAGTTTGTCTCTTCATCAGTGTAGAAATGTAAGTGTACTTTTTTAAAGTAAAATCTGCATTAAGTGTATTTTTAGACTTCTAAAAGCTTTTGTTAAAGATACCAAATTTGCAACAGTCTTCTGTTTGCCTTTAACATTTTATTATTGAAAAAAATGATAGCTACTAATGTTTGTTCAACTTTTATACATCCGCCTTATTCAATTGTGAATTTTTCATGCAGCTAAAATGTTTTTTATCATTTTTATAGGAAAGTGTACTCCATTTTGATGTTGCAATTGGCAATATCCGCATTTTTCATCGCTTTGTTTATGATCAACGAACCGATGTCCAAATATTTTCGCGCCAATCCGGGTTATGTGCTGGTAGCTTTTGTGGTAACGATCGTTTGTATGCTGGCCATGGCTTGTTGCGAAGCACCGAGGCGTACAACTCCGACAAATTACATATTTTTATTTATATTTACTCTTGCTGAATCATTTTTATTGGGCTCGATTTCTGCTACCTACCAGGCTAAAGAGGTGAGTGTAGCATTTAAGTGAAGCTGTGTTACCAATGGGAACTTACTGAAATGAATTTTATTGCTGAGTTCCTTCACATGCCTGTGAATATACACTTGCATATGGAGAAAATATTTTAAGCAAATAATTTTGTGCAAAATTTTTTTTTACTGTTTCTTTTGTGTGTTAGTGAGTATAGTAGACGCCAGCATAGTACCTGCGGAGGGATCTTTCGGACGATGAGAGAGGCCTTGGCCAGGCATGCCACGTTGTATGTCGGCAATGGCAGGGTGAACTCCAGGGTGTGGGGCTCCGCCACACCTATTTCATCCTCCCACCATTGTTGCCCCCAAAGTGGCGTACCGTGAACCGCCCTCCACATCTGCCCAAAAGATCCCACCACCTGTGTAATAAGTAAACCTAGAATCTGTACTTATTTTGATGAGAAACGTGTCTAATCTTGAATAATTATTTTGAAAAACATTAAAAAAGAAAAAAGAGAATCTAATGAACCATTCTTGGAAAAAAAATTATATAACTTCACCTTTGGTAGGATTCGAACCCGGCACTGCTGATTCCTGAAGCAGCATCTCTACCATACAGCCATTGTAGGAATATAAGAAAATGTTGAAAAAATGTAATATTATTATACTATATGACGTATTAATTTGCCCAAAATATTTCCTCCACATGTAAGTGTATATTTACACTCACATAGTCCCTTCGCTTCTATTTTACTTGCTCACAATTCCTTGAAGTATTGGATATAAGGGAATTACCTATTTCCATGTTCGGTAGACGACTTGGTCTCAAGATCTTGAAATTTCTCACTCATAATTCATTTATTTTTTCTTATTACTTAGGTGCTGCTTGCGGTATCAATATGCGCCATACTTTGCTTTGCGCTGACCGTCTTCGCGTTTCAGACAAAGATGGATTTTACAGCAATGGGTGGTATCCTGTTGGCTGCAGTCGTAATATTATTCATCTTTGGCATTGTCTTAATGTTTTTTCCCAGTATTAAACCGCTACGTTTGATCTACTCCTGCTTCGGAGCTTTCCTATTCAGCGTGTATTTAGTGTACGACACACAGTTGATGATGGGTGGCGATCATAAATATTCTATTTCTCCGGAAGAATACGTTTTTGCAGCCTTAAACATATATTTAGATATTGTAAACATTTTCTTGTACATTCTGGCCATTATAGGCGAAACACGTGATTAAACTGGTCACGTACATTGAAAATCCCTCAACAATAATGATGGACCCATTATAAATATTTTAACAACTTATTGTTCGGTTCAGTGTACGTCTTCGAGTTTTACATTTGTCATTTTGATGTGTTGCGTTCAATGTATGTGAGTTCATTTTCAGTAATCGCATTTTTCTTTTCGCGTTATGTTCGTGTATATTTATCATTTTTCTCAGAAAATGAGGAATAAAGTATAAAGAGGTAGATACTCCATTTTAAACAAGAGATTTTGATCGAAACTAACTGGTGCTCGTTTTTTATTCTGAATTTTTCATTTTTCTGGTCAAGTTAATTATTATTATTTCTATATTAATTAACTCACATTCCTATTCATTCGATATTTAATTCATTCTCTCTATAGTTATTTAAAGTATAAGAATTATTTTCTGTAAAACCATACAATATTTTTAGTTTGATTTGTGTAAATTTATTTGCGAATTTCATTTTTTCACAGTTTGAAAAAAAATTGAAACTCAATTTTTGCAACGAGAAGTCTTCAAACGATTTCAACTGTGACCACCTTCCGTAATTTTGATTTTTTTAACATTTTGTGCTTTCGCCCTTAATTTTTTACTGTCTAGTTTGTAAGATCTAGTCTTTATAGTCAAATATTTATTTTAGTAGCTTAGGACGTGTCATCTAATTTTAGTATTTACGAAACATCCAGTTACATTCGGATTTCCTTCAATTTCTTGTTACTGTACAAACACCTGCTGTTTGATGACTGGAATTTTATGGCCTTTAATTTTTTTTTTTACATTTTCATCATTTTGGTATAAGAATGGACAAACTGTGGGTATAATTATGTATAGTACTGTAGTCCGTTCTGAATGATATGGTAATTTACTACCCCCAGTACACAGTGTTCGCTGGCATCGTAGGTGATAGAGTGGGAAGGAAAAAGTAAGGATGTACACTGGACGCAAAACAAAGCACACCAGTTTTATATAGATTTTTTGTTTTGCCTATAGCAGTATTAATTCAAATTATTTTCTCTTTTGGCTGCTCATACTGATGAAAATGTGAAAAAAATGCCAGTGTTACGGGGAAGGAAATTGAAGAATGGATATGCAGGAAATGGGGAAATCAGCCAGTCAGTGCTAGAGAATGAATGATAAAACCGAATGAGTGATAACGCCATTGCCTATTATCTGCATATTTTTTTCTTTCCCCATGCAGGTGTCAGTCTGAACGATACAAATTCAGTTATCAAGCCATGAAGTAGAATGAAAATTGATTCCTCAAACAGTAGCCAGCCTCACTTTATTAGCACATATTCAAGCATAACGTGAGAAAAAATGACAAAAACTATCAGAAATTTATAACCAAATTACATTTTTGGGAATAAGGAATTTGAAAATCAAGTGAAAAAACTAGTTTTGTCGAAAATAGGTTCCTCTGATATCAGTTCGTAATGTTGCGATTTTTACTTCATGGAGTCAAAGTGGGCAAATTAACATTTTTTGATTCGAATCACATCAGAGATTTTCACTTCGACGGAAAACCAATTCGGATAAATTTTTTTATTGAACCACAATATAAAAAATTTTTTAAATGCGTAAAACTATAATTCCTTTTTTCCCGGACATAAATACAATTTCAAATTTTATGCTGTTGAAAGATCCAAGAAATTATAGATAAAATGTCTACTTGCATGCGAAGTTAGTACAGTGGGTGGCTGGTTTTTTAGAAACAATTTTTGCACATAAAATGACGCAAGCTTACATGCTTTTGTACTGCTTGGTGCCTTGTTAAGTACCTTTGTCTATTTATAAATATTCACTGAGAATTTCTGGTTTCCTTAGCATAATATAAATATTTCTGTTGTTCGTGACTTACTGAATTTCTGCTTGTTAGAATGTTTTGAAAAAGTTAAGATTAAATTTTTTAATGATTTTTGAGTTCGACTTAATGTTTTTATCTAGATTTAGAATTTTATATTATGCAGCTTTACATTGTATTTTCTTGCAATTCTTCCTGTTTCCTCTATAAATCACTATCTTTCAAATAACAATTTCCACGCCTCGTTCATTATTATTAAAAATGGATCAGATCTTTGATCCTCGTAATTTGTCTCTATAAGTACCACTGGTACCAGGGTTGGCGGATTTACTACTCCAAGATTGTTACTTATTCGAAAGTAATTTTAAATTTTTGCTGCAGTTTGGTAAAAGAAAGTGAGAATTCCCAGTTGAGTATTTTTTAACCTCATAAATAGTGAATCTTTGACTGTATATTACTATATATAGTATGGACGTACGGACTGCTGTTATTGATAAGATTACACAAAAAACCGTGTTATTAGCGACCAAACATCTTTCGAAACAACTGTAACACATTTGAATTTTATCAAATTAAAGTTTTAAAAATGTAAAACTCAGTATTATCTCAATGATTTAATTGTTCTATTATGACCCGAATATATAAAAGTAGTGTGAAAGACCTTTGGATGCTAATTGTATCCACAGAAATGAAGGAAAAATACTAGAACTCCCACACTGGGTGGTGCCAGAAATGTATAGCTGAAGAGATGTCTAATTCTCTGTATGCACTGTGGTATAAAAATGTAACAAAGATCTTTCACCATTTTCATCAATGAAAAGTCGACTTCGTTTAATGTTCCACGCAGCCAAAGCTGGGCATATTTTGTTGTGAAAACCCATCTCTATACCTATAAACACACATATTATCAAGCTATGACATACGTGTAGTAAAGGAAATAGAGAAGTCGTTTATGATGATGATAATGATGGTTGAGATGTTTATCAGATTTTTGATTGCCCATTGGAGATCTATTAGCCATATTTCTCCGGGTGGCATCTACTCAAGTTCTTTTTTCAGTGTTGCCAAATTTTGTATTTGTAATTTGTAAATGAGTTGAAAGTTTGAAACTGTTAATTAGAGTGGAAAAAATAATTTTAGGGTTGGGAGAACAAATTTTCCGTGTTGCCCTAAGCTCTGTTTGATAGGATTACACTAACTTACACCAACCTACACCGGTAGGGATATTCCACAAATATTCGAGTAAAACTTGGCGCCAAGTCATATAAAATTCATACATTTGTGGAATCGCCATCCTGGTGTAGGTTGGTGTAAGTTGGTGTAGTCCTATCAAACAGTGATGTGAGGTATGCAGAACGAGGATCGAAAGAACTTGAGACTTTCTTCTTTTAAGACATTTATTTCGCGACTAAAATATATTTGACAAACGAAAATGTAAATGGCGAAGCAACAGCGATATCCGATCGAAAGTAGAAGGGGAAACACTTCGTGACTAGACTGTACATATTGTTGAGGTGAGGTTTAGTTACTTTACCCAGAAAAATAAGTACGAACTTCCATTTTGGAAAAATGTTTAATAACACCAACGTTAGTACAACGACTGACGAGTGGAGAACATTCTCCATCGAGCAGTGGCGGAACGAATATTATATTGGCGATCAGTGTCGCCACATGTAAAACGAATAAGGTAATAGAATGTTACATACAGTGTTAGTCATAGTGATGTCCTGTGTTCGTGAGGTAGTGAGGGAATCGTATCCCAACACCCCCCTGCGATTCAAAACGGACGAACGAACATATAGGTAGAATTTGTTACACATTGTATGTATTTTTTATTTAAAAAAAAACGTATATTAAAAAATAAAAAAAAATTAAAAGAAATAAGCAATAGCAGTCAAAATTATTACATGTGATTGTCATATACAATTGCTATATATAAAAATGGTAAAATAATAAAATAAATATGTCGCCGACGATGAGGTGATCTCTCCGCCATTGTTTTCAAATTCTTTTCAGTTGATGGAATTTCTAATACTTTATCGCCAAAATGTCTTTAAATCGAATTGGTCTAACCTTTTGATCTTGTTCCAGAACGAAAATAATTCTGTTAAACACGTTAAAACATAAATTAAATCTCAAGGTAAAATTATTTAACAGAAATACAAAAGGTTAATGCTGAAAGGAAAAAATAATTCATTATCTTTTGTCAATTGAAAATACTTTCTGCAGATCGTGAGCAGGAAAAATCTGTCACTCAAGTCAATTGTTATTCAATAATTTTACTTTTGTTATACAAGATGTATCTCATTCAACAAATATTTCCTTTTTTCGACCACTCTCGACCAACGAGATAAAGTTTGAAAGGTTTCCAATGATACCTTTCAAGTCTCAACTTCACTCGAAATTTTGGATGAGAGTTAACATGAAAATATTTCGAACGTTTTACTTTATTTTAATTAAATTTCAAACTTTTAGTATTAATTTTGGAATAAAAATCACACCGATTATTAATTAATTATTCTAAATTTTACTTATCTTAATTTCCTTTTCGTATTTTCGGCGTTTTTTCACTGCTTCTTTGCGAAGTTGACTTGATCTTCCAACGCTGCAATTTTCAGACTTTCGACTTTTTGACTTTGATATCCTTTTCGGAACACAGCACGAACAATTGCCAACCGTTTTTGACTCTGCAAGCTGGTTTTCCAAACCACAGGATTCTCTCGTACCTGATCTGCTTACACCAAACTCTCGACTTCGACGTTTTAATCGGCGCCCAAGACTTCACTGAAGTTTTCATCAACTTTACCTTTTACCTTTGATTCATTTAATTTTCGACTTTTTCAACTTTTCCAGGATAATTCCTTTAATCACTGGAACCGAACTTTGCGTTCACGAACTTTTAATTATCCTTCCACTTTGCGTGGAGGTATTACATAATACTAACTTTTTCACTTTTGCGTGACACATAAACTTTTTACTTTTGACAAATTACACGATTAACACGAACATATTTCGATTCACGCACTTATTTTCACTGGTACGTAGCTCTGGCTACCATGTTGAGGTGAGGTTTAGTTACTTTACCCAGAAAAATAAGTACGAACTTCCATCTTGGAAAAATGTTTAATAATACCAACGTTAGTACAACGACTGACGAGCGGAGAACATTCTCCGTCGAGCAGTGGCGGAACGAATATTATATTGGCGATCAGTGTCGCCACATGTAAAACGAATAAGGTAATAGAATGTTACATACAGTGTTAGTCATAGTGATGTCTCGTGTTCATGAGGTAGTGAGGGAATCGTATCCCAACAAATTTTAAATTGATTTAACTGAAATTTTTGAACTTCTGAGTTTTATAAAACTACAACATTACCGATTTAATTCGTAATTAAAAGCAATAATTGTTGTAAAAAGAGACCTAGTCAAAGGAAAAGACAATAAGTATTAACAAATTTGATAATGAACTAACATTTTGAACAGGGATACGCTTGTTTGTTTTGAACACAGCTTTTTATCAGTATTAGCAGTCCAGTATGTATATATTTGTTGTAACGGAAATCCCACCTTCACTCATTCTTCATCATCATCATCACGATCACTATATATATGTCATACGTACACTCTCACCACGAAGTGCTTTTCCCCTACTACTTTCGGTCGTACATTGCTGTTGCTTCGCCATTTCATATTCTGTTAATATTGTATTATCCATTCGTGTAATAAACCTCCAGATTATTAGAAGTCTCAAGTTCTTTCGATCCTCGTTCTATACGCCTCACATCATGGTAGCCATCGCTGCGGTAGAACTATGAGGAGAGACTTAGAAAATTAAACAAATGGAATAATTTTTTTTTGAATTCATTTACTGTTGCGCAAAAATCTTTTCATGTTTTCTGTTGAATTATACAAAATAGTTATCGTTTTGTTTTCGAGAAGTTTAACTCGAAATATAATGTATTTTTAATTTTTGAAAAATTCAAAATTAAATAAAAATTTGAAGCTGAAGTTCCCGACTTAATAACGGCCGATCCTGAAAGTCATCGAACGCTAAATTCAGGAAGGACCGCCAAAAAGATCGAGTGAACAGCCCAAGGAAACCTGCTCCCGTCGTCGAGGACTCATCGCAGATCCACACATCGAGGACCCAATTTTTTGGCCAACTCCAAACCAAATTTAAGCAGGCAGTACAACAGTGGACAGCAGAGTGCAGAAAACTGAAATTATTCGTCAACGCAACAGAACAGAAAAAAAGTAACGTACAATTTTTAAAGTTTTGTAAAGATAATATTTATTGAAGTTAGTTATTTTTCGTGATTGCATAATTTTATGTTGAACTGAGCCAAATAGAAAAATTGAAAATTATAAATCTTTATGCCCCCTATAATAAGTTTGTGCGAAGGAAAATTAGGAGAATACAATATTGAAAAGGAGGAATTGAAAGAATTAATTAACAAATTTGAAGGCGAAAAAGTAATAGATATAAAAATTGAAACTTATAATTTACCCTACGTTACGTATTTCACGAGGGAAATAGTATTGGAATCCTTTGTAATAGATATATCCTGAAGAATAGAAAACATTAGTACTTTAAAATATATTAAAATCTTGGAATCCTCAGTAAATTATTTTTCAAATAGAATTTATAGTTCTGATAAATCGAAAGAAAAATTCATGAACAGATTTTTTTTTAATTAAATAAATTATATAAACTGGATAATAAAGGAAATAGTGAAGAACAAAATTTAAGTAATAGAATTGAGAAGGAAAAAATTGAAAATAAAAAATACACATCAGTGATTAATAAAGAAAATAATCTATTAGGATTTCGTAAAACGAACGAAAATATGGCATCCCAAAATGAAATTAAACCCATACAAGCACCTCTTGGAAAAGTTTTTAATGGGAAATACTACCTAGACTGGCGTAGAATGGTTATATCAGCCATCAGAGGAGCTGGATATTACGATATTTTTGGGGAACATGAATTTTTACAGCCATATATTAATAATATAGATGATCTTAATTTCCGACCAGATAAAGATATGTTGAACTATTGTAAAATGCAGGATAATGCTAAAGCATTCATACTGGAAAGAGTGTCGAATGATATAACAAAACAAATAAGGGATTGCAATACAGCCATACTAATGTTAAAAAAATTAGATAATATTTACGGAACAAAAACTTCTGTCACAGCCAACATAGCTAAGGCAAAGTGGATGGAGTTCAGATTCCAACCTGGTGGAAATATGAAGGGTTTCCTTAAAAAATGGGACGAATTAGTGACCGACGTAAGAGATAGTGGTAAGGAGGTTACGGAATCAGAGGAATTAGAGAATTTGCAATTAGCCTTATGTTACGAACAAGCAATTGCGAAAATTCAATATGAAAATTTACCTTCAAACGAAAAAAACTTAGATAATTTTAAAAGAATATTAAGGGAGGACTCTGATCAAAAATTCAGGGATCAAACTTTGAAAAAACAAAATGGTAATAATAACCAAATAAATAATAATTATAGAAACAATAATAATAATTACAATAGGAATAATTACAGGGGTAGATATAATAACTATAGAGGTAGAAATAATTATAGAGGAAACGGCAATGGTCGTAATGGTTATATAAATAATAATCGAAATAATTTTAATAATAATGGTAATGGTAATAATAATGAAACAAACCAGAACCAAAATAATAACTCGAATAATAATGGGAACAATGGTAATGGAAATTATAGAGGAAATAGTTACAGAGGTAACTCGAATTATAGAGGCAATAATTATAGAAGTAACAATTATAGAGGTAACAATAGGAATAATTACCAGAATAATAATCCAAAATGTTACAAGTGTGGGCAATTTGGCCATATAGCGCAAAATTGCAATAATAATAATTCACAAGAAAATAATAATAATAATTTTAATAATAGTCAGGGAACATATCCCCCAAAAGCTAATACAACCCAACCGAACTCGAATAAAAAAGAGAATTCGGAACAGCAAGTGAAGATGTCTTGTATGGTGAAAAAGTTCAATAAAGACAATAATGAATGGTTGTTGAACAAACTAATAAATAATAATAAAAATAATAAATATGAAAATTATGATATATTAAATCACAAAGCAATTTTGGATGGAGCTGCAGAAGTGCATTTGACATCTGACTTGGAAAAATTAGTCGATGTTAAAAAATTTGTAACTCCAATAAAATTGCAATGTGCTGGTAAAAATACTTTCTTATATGCTACTCACACAGGGAGAATGGTGATCAAAGTCGAGAACTATAACAGAGTTCAATCATTGATAGAATTAAATGATGTTCATTATGTGCCCGATTTAAATCTAGACATTATTTCAGCTATAAAAATTACAAACACAGGTATGATCAATATTGATCAACAGAAGGATATTGCTAATATATATTTTATTGAAAATGCAGAAATAATAATGACTGCGAAAAAAGAAGAGGGAATATTTACATATATTATAACATTGAAAATAATAATAAAAACATTATTAATAATATGAAGAATAATGAAAATAATATGATATGTGCCCCCGTCACTCAAAATATAGATGATGAATGGGATGAATTTACCGTAGAATTAGAAATTCAGGAAGATGACGATAATAAGGAATCACCTGAGGGGGGTGAAGAGGAAGAAATAAGAGAAGACAATAATGAAATTGAGGAAATACCTCAAAATCCACAAATAAATAATAATATTAATAAAAATTAATCATACATAGGAGATTAGGGCATTTGAATGCCAGATATCTACAAAAACTAAAAAATTTAGCAGTAGGCATTCCTGATAATATAAATTTTAGGGATGAAGATTTTTTAAATTGCCAAATATGTTGTTTAGCAAATAATACGAGGTTGGGGCATAACGGTATTAGAACTGAACCAACTCGAAAATTAGAAGTGGCATCATCAGATATTATGGGTCCATTTACGCCCTCAGTGGCGAATCAGAAATACATCTTAACCTTTATAGATCATTTCTCAAAATATACGTTCGTAATGCCCATTGTTAGCAAAAGTCAAGTAACAAATGAATTTAAAAATATTATAGTATCCATGAAAAATAAATTTCCAGAGTACCCCATAGGGACTATTAGGTGTGATAATGCCAAAGAATATACTGATATAAAAATAATAAATTATTGCAAAGAGGTTGGCATAACAATGGATTATGTGGTGCCATATTCTCCAGAATTAAATGGTGTTGCCGAAAGGCAAAATCAAACTTTAATGAGGAGAGTACGGGCCATGCTAATTGATGCCAACCTGGATATAAAATATTGGTCTTATGCTGTGGTAACAGCGGCCTATTTAATTAATAGATCCCCCACAAAAGCAAATGAGGGATATAAAACACCCTATGAACTATTTTATGGGATAAAACCAAACCTTAAAAACCTAAAAGTCTTTGGAGCATTGACCTACAGACATATTCCTGTAGAAGTCAGAAAGCAAAATGCTACTAAAGCCAAAGCAAAATCGAAAAACAAAATTGACCCAAAGCTAGCACACAGAGCAGAGAAAAATATAATGATGGGTTATACAAACACGGGATATTGTCTTAAAGACCCCTATAATACAAAATCGTATATCTCATGTGATGTTAAGGTAGATGAAACCCAGAATATAAAATCATTACTGATAAATAATAAACCATTAGTAATAAAGTCATCAGATTACGAGTATGATTTGGGGATAATTAATCCTGTAGTCATGAATATAAATATAAGATATAATAAAATATATATAGAAGATAACATACCAAAAAATTATTCTGAAATAGAAATAAACCCTTTTAGAGATGATTGGATCAGAGCCATAAATTATGAATTTAATTCTCTCGATGATATGAATGTGTGGGAAATAGTCGACTATGATCGCCAAAAACTCATAGATACAAGATGGATTTTCACAATTAAATTTGATGAATTTGGAAATCCAAAACCCAAGGCAAGACTTGTAGCAAGAGGTTTTAAGGATAGAACCGAGTATGGTATTGCTGAAACCCATGGCCCTGTGGCATCAGTAGGAACGATAAGATCCTTACTATTTATAATAAATAAAGAAAAATTAATTATGGTGCAATATGATGTAAAAACTGCATACCTAAATTCACCAATCATTAAACCCATTTTTATGAAAAGACCTGAAGGTGTGAATATCAATGCAAATCAGGTGTTGGAATTGAAAAAGTCTATATATGGACTAAAAACGTCTAGTAAGTCATGGTATGACCTATTGGACACAAAGGTAAAAGAGATGGGCTTTACTAAAACTAAAAGCGATAGATGCTTATACACAATAATTAATAATAATGAAAAAATATACTTTTTAACCTATGTGGATGACATATTGATCGCATCAAACTTACAGTCATCAATCACAAAAATAAATGAGGAACTACAAAAAGACTTTACGATTACCATAATAAATAACCCAAGATTTTTTGTGGGATTAGAAATAACTAGAGATATAGAACATAATACAATAATACTTTCCCAATACAAACATATAGATAAAATATTAAAAAAATTTGGAATTTCGGAGTTGAAAAATACAAACACTCCAATGGAAATGGGATTAAAATTGGACAAAATTGAGGGTGGCATAGATGACACCGAATATAGGTCAATGATAGGTGGATTGCTATACTTAGCGAGACTTACAAGACCGGACATATTATTCCCAGTAAATTTCTTATCCCGCTTCCAAAATAATTCTAACCATACATTAAAAAACTATGCAAAAAGAATTTTCAAATATATTAATACTACGAAAAATTACAATATAATATATAGATCGAAAGGGGATGGTATACAGGCCTATATTGATGCCTCATATGCACCCCAAGTAGATGAAAATAATATAGATCTAAATAATTTAGGAAAAGGAAAATCCATAACTGGATTTATGATATTTTCTTATGGGGATTTGGTAGAATGGAATTGCGGCAAGCAAACCATTCATGCATCGTCTAGCACAGCAGCTGAAATAATTGCAGTTTATGATGCACTCGATACCATAAAAGTCACACAAAATATAAATTACGAAATTTTAGGTGAAAAATTAAGTGTGGATATAATGGAAGATAATATCTCAACGCAAAAAATATGTTCAGGGGGTAGTCAGAAAAAGTCGAGAGCCCTAATGATCAAATGCTACTCAATTTTAGAGGCATTTGAAGAAAAAATAATATTTTTTAGGACTGTAAGCTCCGAAAATCAGTTGGCAGATATTTTGACAAAATCATTGGATCGTTCAAAGTTCGAAAATATAGTTGTCAAAATATTAAACGAAACAAATATCTATACATAATATAAAAATAATTCGTTTATTTCAAAGTCATAATATGTCTCAGAATTTACCATTTCAAAGTACAGGTCGTCCCAAGTCCAAAATATAGGTCGTAACATGAAAAAAGATGCTTAAAAGTTAACCTTCAATTTACTGCAAAATTAGTACTCAACAATACCATTTACCAGAAAATACTTGCAACAGATAAATGCTTCAACTCTCAAAAATATTAACAAAGAAAAAAGCAAGAAAATCGAGCAAGTAAAAACCCTACATTTCGAATAATAAAAACCCTATACATTTTTGAACAACCGTGAGAGAAATGCACGTAATATTCCCACACGAAATAGTGAAAAGAACTCTCCGACAATAAATACAATAAAGATTAAACTCATTACATGACCGCAAAACAAGATAAGTCGAAAATGTTCCTTTATCATATTACATTTTAAGCGCCAGTTCAAATACAATAGCAATACACGAAAGATAATAAGCGATGCGATGAATATTATACTACAATCTTTTTCATGTCACACGTTTAAGATAAAATACGAAACGTAACGTTCCTTTGAATTCAATGAACTTGTAATCGGAAATACCAAATTATCTATATATATTTTTTTTCTCTTTTTCTTTTTCTTTATGTATACGTGAATATTTTTTTTCTCGAATTTTTTTTCTTTCTAATTTTTTTTCCGAATCGAAAAACATAACAATTAAATCACACGTTACCTACAATAAAATAATATTTTGCATGTTACCAATTTTATATTATTATAATATTTTTTTTACAATAATTTTTTTTTACATATTATATATTATCATTGAATATCTTATGCATGTTACCATATTTATTTATTTGTTTATTTTATTATTTTATTTATTCTCGAAGCACAGCAAAACAAAATTTTATTCTGAAACTTAGTTACCATAATATTTAAATAGTACGATGTCAATATTCTTATTTTTTATTTTTTTGAAATTTTTTATTACGCATATATCATTTTGAAATTAATATTTTTCTTGTATAAACAATAATAATTCGTTTACTTTCAGCGTCAAACATGATGAAGAACTCATTCGATAAAATTTCAGGGGGGTGTTGTAACGGAAATCCCACCTTCACTCATTCTTCATCATCATCATCACGATCACTATATATATGTCATACGTACACTCTCACCACAAAGTGCTTTTCCCCTACTACTTTCGGTCGTACATTGCTGTTGCTTCGCCATTTCATATTCTGTTAATATTGTATTATTCATTCGTGTAATAAACCTCCAGATTATTAGAAGTCTCAAGTTCTTTCGATCCTCGTTCTATACGCCTCACATCAATATTCAAAGGATTGCCTAAAGGATTGCCTTCAACATTTTATCAGTATGCGCAGTCCATCTAGTACATGGTCGAAGGTTTTTACTTTAATCTTTTATATCAAATCACAATGCATCGTTCGAAAGTATTTACATGTATGGATGGTACTTTTTATCAGTAAATAATTAATAATTATCTGACTTCTTAATCCTAGTTTTCTCTGTCCAACGAAATAATTACCCTGAAGACTTCGGTTTTCGTAGACGTATTATCGTAAGTATCTTCATCTTTATTTCATAAAATTCCGAGTTAATGATTACTATCGCTGGCTAGCATTGTGAAATTGAGTATTGGATTAATTGTTGATCGCATTCATGAGTTCGCCCATTTCATTAAACGTGAATACTCTTAATTGTGATTATCGAGTGCATCGATTCATGAAAATATATAAATAGTTTGGTCAAGACTCATTTCCTTCTGTGATCGCCTAGTTGCGTTATCACGTATGCCCTGATACCGACTTGAAAGATGTCAACTGAATTCTCATCTGTCGAAATTTTTTAATTTTTCAGAGAAATTATGAATGGGCATCAAACGAACGCGTTTCCTTATTTCGCACAGCAGAGTGAGTAATATTTTGTACTATATTATTTCTAAAATTCTACTGCTCATTTTAACATGTGATGGTAATTAGGTTTCATGAGAGCGGATTTTTATATTTCTAATTGTCTTACAATTTTCTTAATATTCTAGGTAGTGTGCCTCCATCTAATTGTTATGATACTGGAAGTTATCCTGTAGGTTTTCCATTCATGGAAAGTCAGAAAGTGTTCGCTAATGTTGCCCCTGGTTATGGGGAATCAGCAAATTCTGATTACGGTAACGCCAGGGCGGGAGGAATGAATGCCAATCTTGCGTTTTCAGATAAAACAATTAGAAATGGTTTCATCAGGTAACATTTTCTGAAGTTCCTTCTTCCTATTTATTTATGAAAACCATTCTAATTGTAATTAATGGCTTTTTCAGGAAGGTTTATTCAATTTTAATGTGCCAGTTATCAATTAGTGCTGCCTTCATTGCTCTTTTCGTTTATAACGACAATATGAAACTATTTGCACAGAAAAATCCATCGATAATACTTATTGCATTTATCATCACGATTGTGTGTTTACTAGCTATGAGTTGTTTCGAGAGTGCTCGTCGTCAGGCGCCAACAAATTACATATTTTTATTCATTTTTACCATCGCCGAAAGTTTCTTTTTGGGCGTTGTATCTTCAGTATACAAAGCTAATGAGGTAATTTGTAGTACGCAATGAAATATCAAAGTTCTTGTTCATGGGAACAGTGATACTTGTTACCCTAACGTTCTTATTTTATTCAATGTAGGTGGTGTTGGCTGTTGGAATATGCGCTGTCATCTGTTTTGGCTTGACAGTATTTTCATTCCAAACAAAAATTGATTTTACTCGGATGGGAGGTATTCTGTTCATCGCCGTATTTATTTTGTTCATATTCGGCATTTCGTTGATGTTTTGGAAATCGGATTCTGCTCGTTTAGTATACGCTTGTTTCGGTGCCTTTTTATTTTCAATGTATTTAATTTACGACACCCAGCTTATGATTGGTGGCGATCATCATAAATATTCAATTTCTCCGGAGGACTATGTTTTCGCTGCCCTCAACTTGTACATCGATGTTATTCAATTATTTCTTATGATTTTGAGCATTTTGGGATCACGAGACTAATGCGCTAGGTATTGCCTAAAATATCTAAATCTTTTTTCCTGTATTTTGGTTAGAATTATTAATTTCGTTATACCGTATTAATTTCGTACATTATATACATGCGGGTACACTGTATCGCAGTTTCGTCGCATGTTCACATTATGCAGTTTTAATTTTAAAATTATTCTGTGGTAGTTACCTTTACATTGTCTACTCTAATCCACTTTTCAAGAATTGAATGCGTGATGCGAAGTTGAGTGAAAAAAAGTCATGAGATGGTCCTAATCGAACTGATAAGCAATTATTTCTCCCATTTTAGTCTCAAGTACAAGTTGATTTTATGATTCACTTTTGTTTGTGGATATTTTCACATTTTTTCTAAAATTATTATGTAAGTTTTCATTTGGATTCATAAAAATGAGATGAAATAATGTTAAAAGAATGAACGTCAAATTTTTTAATTCTAGTTTTAACGTTGTTTTTTCTGATATATCTGTAAATTTAAAAAAGGTCAAAAATTATTTTGATTCTCTTATCATATATTTGTCTTGTATATTTAAAATTTTTAATAACAAATGTTTTCACATGAAGTTATTATTCTCAAATTTTCATACGTACTTGAAACATGGTGCTCATGCTCAAGTATTCGTTGAATTTTTATAAAATAAATATATCACATGTTGGTCGGATGCCTGATCTCCCGTTTTCGATCGGTTCGATTTTACTTCATGTTCCATTGAGAGGGGAACTTTATTTCATGTTTATCTTTTTCATTGAAGCGATGGGAGATTTGATGTTGTGAGAAAATATATTAAAAATTAATATTTCATGCTGATTTGTGTCTACTAGCAGTGAAGCTATTCAGACCACTTTTTAGGCATTTTTTCAACAAATTATGATTTATTTTTTAATGTTATAATGGAGCGAACGAAAAAGTGATTTTACCATATTATTAATTGTACTTGTCATGTCTGCCGTTCTTCTGCTTCGAATTTTTTTTTCTTTTTTTCCTGCTCTCCACATCGAGACTTTCTCGTTTTTTTACTCTCCGCAGATAATTCCCGTAAAATTAATAACTTGATGATGACTTTCAACGCAATAGAACAATATTATAATTGTCTTATTGCTGTTGTTAGACCACTGGTATCATTATTACGTTAGACTAACAGAAATAATATGATATGACCGCCTTGTTTTCTTAAGAAAGTGAGTGACCCACAATGACTGATGTAAGGAAAAAAAGCCCAGGCATAAAATGCTTGAAAAGCCTCGTTCTAAATATGGATGCGATTCATTAATTTTTTATGAGGCTACGAAAGACAAAAAACAGCCCAATTTTGCTGAGCCAGCACCTATTAGATCCGCTTTCGGATGTGTTCTAACTAAGAAAAAAACGAAGCATGGAATAAATTAAGGAGAATAATTTCTTCATGTTCCAGAAACAGTTCAACTAAGAAAGACCGAAAGAATTCTTTTAGCATTTAGGCTGAGCCGTTAATTAACTTGTCAATTCATATCCGTTTGATTTTTTCTTTATAGAATTTTGTCGACAATATTTAGGGTAGGTACTGAAAAAAATGTCTTAGATAATTATGGATATATATTTAAAAAATGTTGAATCTCGAATTATGAAGTCAGTTTGTGCCCTTGTTATCTTTTACGAAGAACACAATTTCTCCAAAGCAATGACGATCAAGATTTTGGGTTCTCACGGTTCTGAGAAAACTACAAAAGGAATAGGGTTTAAATTTTCATGAAAATCAGTCCTCATATTGGACCATGGCTGAAAGAATTTTCCTTATGTTAGCGCAAGTCTGACAGGAGTTCGGTGGTTATTCGTTAAATAGTTTTCGATAAAATTGGAAAAGAATAAATTACTGGAGAAAATCTTTGGTTCATGGTTTTGGGAAAACTAAAAAAGGGATAGAGCTGAAATTTACCTGTAGTTTTTGTAAGGATCAGGTTTGAAAGAAGGTTGATGCCTATTAGTCCTGTAGTTTCCGAGAAAGCTGGAGAGCAACAAAATCCTGAAAAGTATTTTTTTTTTTTAATTTTGAAGAAACTACAATAGGAATAGTGTTGAAATTTTCGCGATAGATTTTCTTTATGTTAATGCAAGACTGACAGAAGTTTGTTGCTTGTTTGTCAGGTGATTTCCGAAATAACTGGAAAAGAAGACATTGCTAAAACAGACGTTATTCCAGGATTTTGAGGAAACTGATAAGGGGATCGGGATGAAATTTTCTAGATAGATTTTCCTTACTTATATGATTTTTTAAGTCCCACTAGTTCTCAGAACAAACATAGTACAGTACTCTGATATAGAACTAATGAGATGTTGAGAAGGCAGGTGAATTTGAGAGGAAAAAACAAACCATCAGCTATAACAGTTTAAAGAATAATTTACAGAGGGTGATAGCCAAAAAAACATCACATCATTTTTTATACAATGGAGATAAAGTAATACTCTTCCACAACATTCTTTGAAAACAAACAAATACATTATTTTTATGTTTTTTGGGTTCTTTTGTCAAAATACCTTTTTAAAAATAAACAAGGAAAAAATATACCTATTGCAATGGCTCCACAAAGTATGTAGATTGTTGGGCTCCACAAAACACTTATTTACATTTTTCTCAGGAAAGTCTGGTCTGATACTACGAACTATTTTATATCTAGGCATCCAAAAACAGTTGTTGTGGTAACCAGGTGAAATTTTGGCTTTAAGTTACAAAGTATTTCCAAACATTTCCGAGCATTTCCAGCGAAAAACGTTGCGGTGCTCAATTTGGGCACCTCAATGACCAAAACTAAATCTGTATATGTATGAATTTGAGTTATTGATGCTAAAATTTTCTTGAGTTCATGAAACGAAAAACGTACCCACGCCAACCCTGAGGGCTAATTCCGTACCAAGTGTCATATAAGTAGGTAGATTTTTTAAAGAAAACCTGCTTTAAAATGGTAGTACGGGAAGTACCGTCAAGCCGATCAGCATCAAAATCAATAGGTCTGGTTCTTGGCTTAGTACAAATTTGTGCTAAGCAAAGGACCAAACCTATTGATTTTGGTGGGGATTGACTGGACGATGCTTCCAGTATCATAATTTTTGTTCTTACTTATTTTTTATTGTTAACAGATTAGAATATATCCCAGAAAAAAATATTATAGGGAACAACGATATACTTCTCCTTTAAGATACACTTCTCCCTTACGCAAAACGTCTAGTCATTCTCATTTACACATCACAATCAACATAACTAATAAATTTTTTTTTATATACCTACCTAATAATTTTATATATTTTGTTCATGCGATTTTACTTCAATATTTTATGTTTTTTTAATTATAGGTATATTTTTTCCTTTTTTTATTTTTTTTTTCTAATTTACGTGAACTTTTCTTTTTACAAAAATTATCCATAGGTATATTCGTGTTTTTTTTTTTTTATTTCATAAGTTTATTGAATTTCTTTGATTTTATTTGAAATTATATGATTATTTACCATACTTTATCATCATAATTAATTTTTAATTTCAACAAATAATGCTTTTAAATTTCACTTTGTTTAATATTTCGTCTGCTGCTAACAAATTTCCCACTATCATAACATACCATTTACGCATACGAACCTAAAGACAATTAATGTGACAATCAAAGTTCATAATTCTTTTTTCTCGAAAACCTACTTTTTCTACAGAGACTTGCTGCATTAGAGGTTTTTCTTTAGTGCTTTTTTGTGAAAACTACTGAAGCAATAATCATGAAACTTTAACATAATATACCCTTATAGAAACTGTCTCCTATCAAAATTTCAGCCTTATTCGTATAGTACCTAATTTTTTAAAACAATTTTGTCATTTCCATTGTTAGAAGTTAATTTTATTTTTCGTGAATTGTAATTCGTATTATTAGGTAATTATTTCTTTTTACGTTCCAACTTTCATCGTGTGTTTCAAGATTTGTGCCTTTCATTTAATTCATATGCTTGTAGGTATTACCATTTTATTTTTACGTTCAGTTCAAATTTTTTCATTTATATGATTCAATTTGTTTGATGTCTATAATTCCGAATCGTCAAGTCTTCGATATTCTCACAATATCCTGGTACTCGAAGATTTTACTTCTTCAGCTTTATTTATTATTATCTCGTTTCTGATTTGATTGTTGAAATTGAAAATGCTGAATAGTTCTAGTGCATTATGCTTTATTAGTGACGAGTACAACAGCGATGAAGAGGAAACCAATGATGATGTTGCTAATCAAAGGTGATGTGGCTAAGAAGTACTTTTAAGTGTTTCTTACTTTTTATTCAAACTTCATGATTATTGCATATTTGATCTTGAATCATTTGGATGATTTGTGAAATTATTTTTACACTTTGTGAATATGTTTCAGATTACCTGTTCTGGAATCGCTGAAGAAATTATTCAGTGAATCAGCCGTCAAAGTTGTCAGTAATTCTCCCAAACTTCATGGTGGTCGAATGAGGTCGTTTCCTCATGAAAGGGGCAATTTGGCTGCCTGTGTGTTTGTTCCTTGTTAGTAAAGAAATAGGTACTTAACAAAATTACTCGAAGTGCTCCTAAAAAAATGTGGACAAATTTAACGATTTTGTTGATGATGCATGAATAGGCGTACCAATTCCAGCTTATCCGTTGTACTTGGTTGAAGCAAAAACATTGAGAGGCAATAGTGGAGAAAAAACAAACCATAGAATCTACCCTGTAACTTGAATGTCACTCGTCAATTTAAATAGTAATTCTTTGCCATCAGTTCAAGGAAGAGAAATTATTATCTGTATTCTATACTTTCGTATGACTTTTCTGTATTTAAGTGATAAGTTGTGTCAATATAGCTTTCAAGAGAAATACTGTCTGTGAAACAACTTTTCTTATTCATCAACAAAAACAAGCATTATGACTGCGCATATTTTCTGTCAGCTTATCCATCGTAAAAATGAAAGAATTGATTGTTCTTTACGTGAAAGAACAATATTGTTTCAACTTACAAAAATTATTTGTATTTTATGTCATTTTGGTGTTTTTAGATAAACACTCTCGCCATCTTTCGCATATTTGTGATTCATTCATCAAAACTTGCACCAATATTTGCAGTTTTACCGAATGTGGTGACTTTCATCTGATTCATAGTCGAACTGTCGTAATTAGGCATCACTGCATTGATCCGCGTTAGTAAAAGATATCGCGGGATGAATTACAAAACATTGGAATGGTATATATTTTATTTATTCATATATTTTACAATCCGTACATCCTCCTAGGAGAGAAGTTGTATGAAGAGAAAATTTTGTATTATCTATACATCTGTGTAGCTTGCATAAAAACATGAGAAAATTGTATTGTTTCGAATTTTGCTCATCTAAAGCCAATAGCTCTATTAGGAGCAAAGTAACAAGGGGGTACGATTGGGTAACTTTGTTTTTTTAACTTTTTTTTTAATATGAATAATTTTCGAAACTGTGTTATTTTGGAAACTTTCATAACGTCCTTCTGTTAACCGTGCCTTAGAATCGTGGGTCTTGGTTCGAATCCCAGGTGTGAAATATTTTACTAATTTTTGTCCATTTTTTAACGATTTTTTTGGGATCTTTCGGGCAGATGCAGGGTGGCCGGTCCATGATATGCCACTTTAGGGGCAATGATGGCAGGGTCAAAGTGAGTGGGACTTCGCCTCACCTCCTCGAGACCATCCTGCCGTTGCCAACGTACAAAGTGGCATGCATTGGGCAAGGCCCCTGCATCATCCGATAGACCCCTCCACCGGTAATTGCTAGCGTGTACTTAAATCACCAACTTCACGCGAGAAATAGAAAAAATTTGAACCATTCGGACACTCGTCGTTTGTTTCCACTACCGGATTTTGCATATTTCAAAACTGAATTTTTGTAAAATTGTAATCAACCAATTCGTTCAGTTTTTCTCTACACGTTGACGACGTTGGTATCTATATCAGTGATAAAAGAACTAGAACGTTTATTGCGTTGAAAGTAGAGATTGGATATCAGCAGCTGATGAATTTCGTCACTGCTATTGATCAGTGTTTTTCCGAATTTAGATTACCAACTTATTACGAGGCCAGTTTTCTTGTTTTTCTGTGTGTGTGTGTATGTGCAAATATTTTTCGAAATTTTATTTATCTTCCTTTTGTTTTATAGGATCCTTCAGTTCATTTGAGTTTAGTTTGGTGTGTTTGCGACAAAGAAAAAGAATTAGCAAACCTGCTTTCTACCTTGAAGAATCAATATTATTTAATTCTTGACAGTGAATTTAAGTGAGACTTTACCCGTGTTAGTTGCATTTATTTCAAGACTGGAAATTAAACTTTCAATTTTAAATTGAAATCGTGAAGATCATCGTTCGTCAAAAGGTAAATATGGGAACATACTGTAGAAATTTGTGAATAAATATCAACTTATTTATTCGATGATTCGAAATTAATACCTATTAAAATAAAAATTTAATTACATTACAAAAGTTTTTTTCTTTCTCCATATTAATTGAAGAAAAATTCATCAAATAGACTGAGTTATCTTCGTAAAATTATTTTGATTCGTTTTTATGGGTTGTAGGTTATTCCAGTTCAACTGAACAGACTCCTCATTACCTTGATCGCGAACATCTATGAATCTTCGAAATAAGTCTGGTATCTTAAGTGCTTCATAAAATTAGAAATAAAAAATACTGTGTAATAAAATCATTCTCATGGAGAAAAAAAAAAAAAAAAAAGAAACACTCACCAGTTTATGATGAAAGAGATAGAAGACGTTTTTGACGCACTAATGGGTCCTCATCGTTGAGCCAGTAAGTGATCATGTCTCCTTTACCCTAATAATGATAATAATAAATATGTGTATATGTTTTCTATTTTCATTATCACGAAAATTATAATAATTAAAATTGTGTTGATTCACTTTAATGGGAACAACTCCTCGTTTAACGCAATAATAACCTCCAAGTTGTTCGAGTAAATTTTTTGTCATTTCAGATATGTGGATTTCTAATGGTTTTCCAGTTGCTTCCATTCTTGATGCTGTGTTAACAGTGTCACCGAATAGACAGTATCTTGGCATCTTTACTCCTATCACTCCTGCCACGCAGCTCCCTAATTGAAAATTCCAGACAATCTAATTAAAATTCTCGTGCTGCTGATATTCCTCGTATATAAATATAATTCAAGACTATTAAATTCTTACCCGAATGTATTCCTACTCGAATTTTCAGTCTTTCGCTTGGTATGTGTTTGATTTTAAATTTTCCCACTTTTTTAAGCAAGTGTAAAGCCATCGATGCTATTTCTCCAGCATGACGGCTTCCGTTTCTCAGTGGGAGTCCACTTGCCACCATATACGCATCTCCAATGGTTTCTACTTTGTAAACATCGTACTGACTCAGAATTGAATCGCAAGTTGTGTATAACTCATTCAGTAAATGAACTACCTATTTTGTTGAAATGTTGGTTATTAACAATATCCATAAATTGAATAATGGTGCAGGGAGACAACATGGGCGGCGTTTTGGAAGTGGTGCTCGCTTTTTTCTTGCACGAATATTACGTTTCTGACCCCACCCCGCTAAAAAGAAAAAATTGAAATACCTATAAAATTTTTTGACATTGAAATTTTATTTTCATTTCATTTTTGTTTTGTGTAAAATTAGGTGTATTATTAAAATATTATATAAATACTTTAAGTATTTTTCTTATTACTTTTATGTTTGTATTTGTGGTTTCTGTAATAGGTTTCTAAAATCCAAGTGATGCTCGAGCACAGGTTTTGTTGCCGTCTACAAGGCAAAGTTTCAATTATGTGACTTTTTTAGGGCAATTCGTGGAATCTAAAGAGTAGCATCGATGTTAAATTTACTAAAAATGTGGCAATATGCGATATCTTCCAGAGACGTGAATATCATTTGTGAAATCTGCCTAAAATGTGAAAATTTTCTTAAATTTCTATCTCATAGTCTTAAGCTTGATGTAATTAGTTCGAAAGGACCAATTTCAAAATATACATAGATTTTTTTATGGTACCCGCACATGTGCAGGAAACTAATTTTCTGGATCCTTATTGAGCGTTCGCGGTTGTATGAAAGAAAAAAAAAATCCATTCTTGAAACTTTGCCTTCCCTCAACCATCTCTCATTTCGCCAATTTACTTGCAAGGGAGTGCTGATGGCTGATAAGGCGGTGAATCCCACTATGTCGCTGAAGTATATTGTTACGCAATCGTAACTTTCAGCTATCACCCTTTGTCCATTCTTTAAACTTTCTGCGACGCTTCTGTAAATTTAATATTTTCATGAATTTTTTTATAAAAAGAAAAATCGTTAGAATTTTATCGATTAAATGACCTTACGGCGGTAACATTTCGTGCAGCAGTTCCTCGGTTCTTTTCTTCTCCTGGCTCAGCTGTTGAGTTCTCTCTCGCACCAGTTCCTCTAAATTATACGAATATTTTTCCATCATTTCTAACATATTATCAAAGATGTTTGGTTTTCTAAAATAATATTTTATTCGCTAGTATTAGCTTTCTCCGAATCGCGTTTAGGCTGTTCGTTTTTTTTTATTTTATTTTGTCAACAATTTAACTCTCATCTATTTTCAATATTACAAAATGTGGAAAGTGTTTTTCAGATATCTTACAAGCCACTATGTAATCCTTTCAACAGTTCACGCACGGTATTAAAGTCTGGTCTGTTTTCTGAATCTTCTTGCCAACATTTTTCCATGCAATCTATAATGAATTTTTGTGTTGGCAACGCAGTTGTGTTTGGACGAAATAAAACTCCGCTCGTTTTACCGAATTTTACTCGTTGTATAATTTCTGAAAATAAGGTAGCAACTATCAAGTATTGTAATGGTGTTATTTTATAAACATTAGAAAAGAATAGGCTACTTTATTTATTAATATTTTTTCAAATTCACTGAGAGTAAAAAGTTTAAAGTGGTATCTATCAAATATTTTGTGTACATATTTTTGATTAATTTTTTATATCAAAGAAGTCGTTACAAATCTGAATAATGTATAGCCTAGGTAATGAAATTTAAAAACACTTTTTAATAAGTTGACTAGAATTTTGGATTTTAGTGGCTTAATCAATGTTGCTAAAACAAAACAGTTGAAATAATTTTGTTAGCTTTTCTTCTATTTTCGAAGTGTATCAGCGATTGTCAAAAGAACAAACTACGCTCTGCCTCGAATAATTTCATGGGTTGCTGTGGATGTGGCTGAGAAGGTTATAAGAAGTAACGGAGTATTTCTTTCCAAGCCGCTTCTCCAATGAATAGCTACAAAACTGAAGTGGATTAAATTGAATACATATTACCTTCTTCAGACATATTTAAACGTCCCCATGGTCCTGCTCTTCCAACAATTTCATACAACAAAATGCCGAATGAGTAGACGTCGCCTTTTTGTGATCCCCAAACCTGAGATTCGTGTTCACGAGAAAGTAATTCTGGAGCTCGGTACAGTTTCCTTTGTGTTTCTTTTCGTCGCATATTACAATCTTCTTGAAATCCTGCAATGATTTTTGAAACATTCCTGGTTTATTTTCTTATACATTTTGACCGAACTTGCAGATAATGAAAATTTCAATTTGTAAATTAATCTCAATTATGTGAGATTTCTTCTGAACTTACGAAATTATCTAGGTACTAAAAAAGACTGAGTGGCAAAAGAAAAAAAATTGTTTTAAAGTTTTTTTATTTGTGACAATAAATGGTCTAGAAAATTTATTTCATAGGTAGTCGAGTGATTTACAAAATATATTATAATTTATACCTACTGCAAGAAAAATGGCTTTAATCCCGGAAGTTAACCCTGCCTTAAATTTCGTAGGAGCTCTTTGGTTGTTGTTACTCGTATGCACGACTTATAGTATCAAGATTAATTATAAAAATGTTGAGATCCCAGAGGCTGAAGTATGGGAGATTGGTTCAAAAGATTTTTCTGTTGTATTTTTTCTTAAAATTATCAAATTATTTCGTTACAAATGTCACAGTTTATTTATAACCGATTTCCGAGGGAGGGGTGGTTTAATTTTTCTGCACAGAAATACCAAAAACCTTTAATTTTGGCTTTGCAACGTATTTTCTTATTTTATGAGAAAAAAAACATTACGTTGTCCTTAGTAAATTGGAATCGTTCAAGATTATGAAATTTAGAAATTGAAAGATTTTTCATTTTGCTCTTTTTTATGGGTCGATATTTTTCAAAGATTTTTACTTTTGTTCCTGTGCAAAGAAATGTAACATTTTGATCTGACTAAGTGCGTATTTAGAAAACAAATTTTTCAAAAATATAAAGTTGATTCTTATATGTTTTTAAAATAGGATTTCAACAATTTAATTAAAAGTTTAATGTACAAGTTTTTGGTTTAATTATTTCAAAATGGCTGCCCTATACCATTTATGGATGTATAGGTCTACCATATTACCAAATTCTTGTAATCCAAAGTCTGATATTCGTAACACCCATCGACTGTCTATCAAACAATTACTGGATCTTAGATTTCCATGAAAACTGATAACACTTTGATGGAGATAAATCATTCCCTGAAATGTATTAAAATGTTATTATTGTTGCTTGTGGGAAATACCTATTTTTATCAGTTCTTATATAGGTAACACTAAATAATTTACTGACGCGCACAATATCCGCAACCAACGATGATATAAAAATTTGATCCAATTTGATGTCGTAATTCATCAGCACATCTTGTAAGCTGCCTCTGTTGTAATATTCCATCAATATGAAAATGTTTCCATCATCGATGCAGGCTCCGATAACCTGAACCAAATTCTCGTGGCGTACTTCACGTATCTTCATGTAAAATAGTTATTATATGCTGAGACATCCAGTATTGAAAACTTTTCTTTTCACGGAGATTCGATGCAAAGTTACTTGATACAGCGGTAACTCACCTTTATTAATTCGTTTCTTATGTTTCGATTTAGGTCAACGGTTTTTTTGTGAATACGTCTCATTACTACCAGGTTACCTTTGTAATACGCTAATATTAAGCGACTATTTTTGGGAGCTGATGCTTCATTAAATAATTTTGAATTTTCTTCAATCTGTGTTTACAAAAAATAATATTTTACCGATGATGATAGTAATAAATTACCAAATTGGAATTTTTTCAGTTTTCAACAAATTATCGTTATTTTTTGAATGCAATTGATCTTTCAATATAATTTTATTTTATTTTTAATGATACATATATATAGTATATGTCCAGCATTGTTGAAGGTTTTTCAGATACTAATTTCGATCAGACAGCTATAAACTCTATCAACCAGTACATAGTGCAATGTATTCGATGTCCCGATAGAACGTTGCCACATAATTTCCCCCCAGTAAGTGATCAGAGGGTCTGTGAATATTACCTGAATAACAGAGATCCATCATAGATCTCTGGTGTGGTGAAAAAAAGTCAGCCGATAGTGATTCATTTCTCTTCAATTTTTCCCTTTTACCTTCAGGTGTCAGTTTTGGTTGGTTTGTACCCATGTGAGTGGGCACTTGCGTGTAGCTGGCAACTGTATTTAGAGGCACTGGTGGAAGACCTAAAGCCAAGTTGGAGGGTATAGCTGGGGTTAATGGAGTCATCAACATCTCTGCCATTGGCATGAAATTTGCAGCTAAGAGTTGTGGTGCACTATTTGTTGCCAGTTGCGCTGGATGTGTTTCCACGTCCGCAGCTAGATGTGAACTGAAGAGTTTAAGTGGCATTGTTCAGCTGCGAAGTTTTAAGACTGACTAGTGGTGGAGATACCACCAAGATTGGGGGTTCCCTCAAAAGTAAAGGGGTGCCAACAGTACCATCGGATGTGTAGAACTCTAACCCTAGTCATTTTGTGTCATTTGGAGGAGCACAACCATCTATCGTACCTAGACACTAGCTACTATTTCAACTGGACGTCAAGTTAGGTGTAAGAGCAGTTGAGAACAGTCAACCTGCTCAGTCATGTATTTCCACTTGACTGACAAAAAGACGTGTGGCATCCGATCTTACATAAAACCAAGGTTTTTCCAAATTGTTTTTAAAAAAAAAAAATATTGGAGGGGTGGAGATACTTCGAGCAAGTGCAAAATCCAACCAATGATATCACAGTCATCAGTTTGTGGGGATTCCACCCATATAGTCTGCGTGTTTATGTGTGTATGTGTTGCCATGTTATATAAAATAAGATTAATATGATGCCATATTAACCCGTAACAAAAATCGGGTTTTTCAGTATATAGGTATACAAGAGATGGCCATAAACTCTTATCATCAAGTGCGTAGTGCTATGTATTTGACATCCTGACAGGGAGTTTCCACAGTACCTATCTAGAGTTGATGGCTAGGTAGGCAGTCAGTTGCATCCTTTAAATCCTGCCGACTCCACTGTCCACTCATATATAGTTATCTTTCCCTACTCCTTTGGCCCATCCATTCCTGTGCATTTTATTAGATGATAGACTTGAGCATTTTCTTGGTACAGTTTTCAGGTAAGACTTAATTATGTTAACCTAAAAATTCTCTCAATCTTGTTTAGTTATTTATGGTTAAGAAAATTATGGAACCCCACGCAATTAAGTATATACCTACCTTATTAACATTAAAAAAATAAACTAAAAAGAGAAAAAAACTATAACGTTGAATAATATGTTTACCATTTTCGTTCTCTTATCCGTTAGGGATGCATCAATTATGGTTACATCTCTGATATCAACTTTCCATAGCAAGAATGCCAATTTTTGTTCGTACTTGTAATGTCTGAAAAAATGATATTCAGAAAAAAATATACATGAAAGTACCTATACATTGTGAAAAAAAAAAAGTTATTTAAGTTTTAAAATGATACGTTAAAGATAATGTACAAGGTGATTTAGGCTCATATTTGTTTTTTCGTTGTTAGAAAGACTTACCTACGTTATTAAGAAAGTAATTCCTTTTCAATTGATAATGTGTCTTTATTGTCTGGTTAGAAAGGGTGCGTTATTAATAATGCAGGACAAAGCTGTAGAGTGGTTAGAAAAGCTTCAATGTTAATAAACTTTCCTAATTACAACGTTGAAATTCATCAAAGTAATTGAAACAAACAGATTTCTCTAGGCATTTGAATTTTATTGAAAATCACCATCCGTCGACATGAAAATAGTTCAGCCTGTGAGTTGCCTTCAACTTCATCATAGATCCTATGTAACGTTCCTGATTCCATGGAAAACTATCGACTATTTCAGATTACAAGGTGTTCTGGGACCTGACTTTGGAACTACTAGTTCTAACTTAATAAAATAAATAAAAACCATTATTTTAGCATGATGGCTTATTTTGTATTTAATATAATTTTTTTTTGAAAAAATTATTGATATTTAAAACTTTTATACCCCCTTCAATACCGAATATATGCCACATGGACACGACTGAATAACATATTTCACTCATCGAATACTAACACTCAAGCAGGTATAGCAGTCGATTCCTAGCGTTTTAAAATTACTCCTACTAAAACATTCTATACAACTCCGTGGTACATATACACAGAATGTAGAGTATATCTTTTTTGAGCCTACGTATGTATATGCTATAACTCAGGACCAAATAAATTGAGCTCTGAAGAAGATAGGCAATATAACATTCAAACGTTTAATGGCCAATGAGAAACGATATTGTGTTAGTGTGGCTTAAACATCAGAACTCAACTTATTTGGCACCGAGTATAATACGTATAGATAGGCTTACCATACGTCCCAGTTTGGGGTACCGGTTCCGGTGTCCTGGCCGGTTGAGCTTCATGTCCCAGTCATTAGTTTTATCCCAAACTTATCAAATAAAAAAATTACAGTATTCTGTTTAAATGGGTAGACTATTCTGGAGCTTAAATCGGAAGAAATATTGGTAGAATTTTAAAATAGAATGAAATCAAGGTCCGTCCCAAAGTTCATGACTAAATGTATCCCCGCCCATCCCTATGTGGTTTCTTGAGACCAACTTTAATGCGGAGATTTTCATAGCAAACTTATGTATTTACTTGGAAAATTTTCATCAAAAAATTTGGGGGGAATTTATACTTATCCCGTAGTCCTGTACGTTTGTCCCGGTTTGGAATTTCAGTAAGCCCATATATAGGTATCTTGTTATTTGTTTCATTAAGTAACCTATTAACAATCATCGAAATTTGACAGTCTATTCCTAGGACACTTTGTGTAACGGAAGGAATCGGTAAAGTGAAAAAATCGGTATAGACTCAGTCCAAGCCTATAAACCATGCCTGTTTCAGTTGTCGAATTCTATTTTCAAAGCGAACTGCTCTCAAGATTCTATTTCGAATTTCAATTTAAAAAGAACTAGTTGTCGAAGGTTAGTACTCTATAATGTAAAATACGTTTAATTTCTTTATACCTCACTGCTAATATGACGCTCACAAATAATATCACAGACAAAACGATAATCGTTATCGAAATTTTCCAGTTGACCGAGTACGCGCATTTTTCACCAGAAAATCCACATTTCGGTTCAGCATTTGGCTTTTTGCCACCAACCCACTGAAACTGTATACTTTCGTTGAAATATTTGAAAATCTAAAAACATGTAAACGTGTCACATGAATATATTATGATAATTACTCCAAGCATTTTTGATAGGCTTGCAATTTTCTAGCAATGGAATTTGATTGCTCTTACTGGCAACTCGAGGCCCGTTTCTCCGGAATAATGAAAAAATCCGATAGGCTGCATACTCATTCGTGAAATTGCAGTGTGAGGATATTCATCGAGGACACCAACAACGCTATAATTTCCTTCTGCGTCTCCATTTTCGTCGATGTATACCTTTGGGAGAAAAAAAAATGATTTGAAGACAATTAAATTTTTTAATGACTGCATCTAAACTACATTTATACTCACATCAAATCCCTGTATCGAATTGTAAGTTTGGTTTATGATTTTTTGCAGTATTACAGTGCCGTTTCGAAAATCTCCGCCATTGTTTATGACTTTAGCTACGGAGCGAGCGTAAATTTTTATTGCATCGTAAAGGTGGGCAGCTGTCACTGGTACCTGTCCATTCACCCAAAATTTTAAAATTTCTTATTAAACCCCAACCCATGATTTGCCTCTTGTTGTAGCTACAAGAAGTAGATATTAAAAATATAAATTTATTTTAAACATTAAGTAGGTCTAATTTACAATGGATGAAAATCTTCGTTGGTTGTTTATGGTAAAATAGTTTTCACCAGTTAGTGAACACTTCAACCTTAAAATTAAATCACGCAACCTTCATTCCACTGATAAGAATTAGCAATTAATGAAAATGTGTAGAGAAGGCCAAAAGGGAAATGAATCAAATAGAGTTAAACGGCCCTAGCTTTTGCAAGGAGGGTCAGCCCTAACATTTTTTTTATTTCATTGCTTCTTTGCATTACCATTTTGTTTATTTCGTTTCATGAGCTTCGTTGTATGATTGTTTTTAGTTCACTACCTAACACAAAGAAGTTTCACTTCAAAAATTTCTTTATCTCACTTTCTCCATATGGTTCTCTCACTCAGTGGGGTTTTCTTTTAGGAGAATTGGGTATAAGTCTCAAATCAAATTTCTATGGGAGTAGGAGCCTGTGGGTCACAAATTTTAAACTACCATCCCAAATAGACCTATTATTTTTAAAAGTAAAAGGCACACTGACGATATAATGGCACAAAAACTAACCTAACTTTGCATTGCCAATTCTTAGTACTGATAGGATTACACTAACTTACCCAGACCTACTCGGTAGGGATATTTCACAAATATTCAATTAAAACTTGGCGCAGGTAAGTTGGTGTAGTTCTATTAAACAGAGCTATGATCATAGAACCAGTTATTCTGGGGATCAACAAGAAACAAAAAATTTAGATTATTTTATTTTAAACTCGTCGTGGAAAAATGGCTGCCATAATACTGAATAAAAGCCAAAGCAAAGAATTCCAATTAGATAAAATAAGCTGTAAAATAGTGATTCCCAAACTGGAGAGCTTAAGCGTACTCCAGGGGTTGTGAGACAAAACCCCCCCCCAAAAAAAACAAAACTTAAAAATTCTTACTAAGAAGACTACATTGACATATTACTACATTGGAGTTGGGGGGTTCAAAGATGGAGTCACCAAGCTGAGGAAGACATGACCCAAAAAAGTTCAAAAAGTTTGGAAACCACTGATGAAAAAATTCAGTTAATGTCCTACTAGCAGTGTAAATGATAAAATTTTGTTTACTATCAACGAAGGGGTAGTAAATGAAAATATATTTGGATCATCATGCATAGGCAGTGTTATAGTGAGGGAAGGTCAAGAAAGTGCAGTTGCACTCCCATAGTTTTTTATACAGGTTTTTGAAAAAAAAAAAAAAAAAAAATTAAAATTGATCTTAAACTGAGACCCGGCGGTGAGGGTAGATTTGTTTTTTGTCTCATGATCCCAGGAAAATTTTGACACTTTTAGCTGAAATTCATATCATTATAATAGACGTATAAGCCAACCAAAATTAATTCGTTCGTCAAAATTATTTCACTAAAATAATTTGCCAATATTTTCCCTTATATTTGATGCGCATGTACCACTTACCCACTCAATCCATCGAAATATATAACATAATGGAAGGAGCACTAAGTTGAAAAAATGCAGAAACAAGTTAGAAAGAGAGAGAATGATAAAAAGGTATTGCTGTCTCTATTTCTGTCATTGCATATATTATAAACAGATGATAAATCAGAGGAATATAGGTACTGTGATAATGAGCTTTAATGCTCATTACGGCTTTTTAAATATGTGTTTATTAATTCAGAGTGAATTAAAAGTAAGTTTCACATTTGTAATGAATAATTTTTGTACTGAAAAAGTTTTTAAATATTTTCCTCTTTTTTAATTTTTGATGTTTCTCAAATGTTTCAGTTATACAATGCCACACTATTGTTCTGCTTTTAATTCCACATCTTCTGGCAATTTGAATTTTGATATTTCTTTTCATGGGTAAATTATTTAGTGTTCATTATACAGTGATTTTAATTGTATCTTTTTTTTTACTGCATTTTGAGCAATAATGTAGTAATTCATTCAACATAAACTTGCAGATTTCCATCAAAAGAGAAGGATAAAGATCATTTCAGCAAATGGCTTCATGCAGTTAAATGTAAAGATTTTAAGATAAGGAACGCATCAAAAGTATTTTGTGGAAATGATCAGTGAGTCACACAATCAAGAAATATGAAAGTAAGAAATATTACAATGTACTCACATTTCTGTTAACATTTTTTACTGCTTAAAGATGACAAATCTCTTTATTTTAAACCAATTACAGGTACCAGAATTTAATTTAAGACACTTGAAATAAAAAATATGCACTTTTAACTAACTTTCATGAGCATTAAAGCTCATTATCACTTGTATTCCTCTGATTTATCATCTGTTTATCATACACACAATAAGAGAAAATTTTCATTCCACTGCTATTACCATTCACATAGGCATGTTTCTTATTCATTAAAATTCATACTACTAAAAATTTTTTGCTTCTTGCCTACAGTTGCACTCAACATCGAAGTTGGAAAATGAAGAATCATATAGAAAAATTTAATATATTTAGTATGAAACAGGCCTGCAATATTTAATTTCATTAATAGTCTATATACTTCATAAACTACCTACATTGTTTGCTGTCTACTTTGTTGAATTTTTATCAAATTTTATTGATTTTGTGAGATAGAAAAGGGTATATAGGCCTACGTTATTTTTTATGTGACTCCCTACTCTTGGAAGACAATTCGCATTATACTTACAGAAATAGAATCGAAAATTTTCCGATGGAAAGGAACTCTGAACGGGTATCTTGTGGAATATTCTTTCACTTTATTGCACAATTCTCTGAAAAATTACAACATAAACCAACTAAATTTAGCTGTAAAAGTTTCATTGCCTTTGTAGATGTAGGTAACAGGTAGACAAATTTTCAGAAATTTAATGCTCCATTGTTCTTGCGAATTATCTACGCTTTGTAGGCTATACAGTTGACAGGGTCACAAGATTCATCAGTAAAACTGAGTAAAAAAGTAATTCGCAGGCTTTCGTTAATCAGGAATCTATTCTCAACTCATTGAAAAAAGTGAGTAGAATGAGCTTAAAAAAATTAAGATTCGATAATTTTGATAAATTTTCAGGCAGTGAATGAAAGTAAATAAATAACACGTTGAAATTTTCATGAAAGTTAGGTATTTTATTCATTCAATATGACACATAAAATACTTATTTAAGTCGCTACTCTATAAAAATTAAAAAAACAAAAAAAAAAATCAACTGAATAAAATTAAACAGCTTTCCTGTTCAATAGTCATTCGTTGTTGTTGATGAGAAAATAAATTATGCTATGTATAGGCCTATAAATTCTCTTGATAATTTTCCAACTTGTACAGTTTTCTTGTTCCATTAGTAAACTTTAAATTTCATAATTGAACTTCCCTGATAAAAATCAATTCTAAAAAGTAGTATTAGATAGCTTTTTTGGAAATATTTTTTGATGGATACCATTGAAAAATTTTTCTTCAATTTTACTTTACATTGTTCTAATTTTCTCATGAGGTTTTTTCAATTATTAAATAGGCTTAATAAAATAGTTGACAGGTTTAAGCGAATTTTAAATTCAGAATGTAGACGCAGGTAGGTAGGTACCTACATTTTGATTTTTTTTGGTTCAATCAAGTGGAAAAGTTCTGCGAATAACACTCGAATGAAACACCCTGTATACCTTCTCAACTAGAATTTCATTATTTTTTTCCCTTTCGAAAATACGAAAATATTTGTGACGAATCACGTTTTATGTTTCGCTTTTCATTGACGACGAAATCGTTGCTTTTTGTCTTTTATTAAGGTGAAAAAGCAGAAAAAGGTAAACTTTTTTTGTTTTCCTTCACCGCAGTAGGTACGTATACGTGTAATTAATGAGCCATTATTAATTTCGTTGTTTATTTTTTCCTTCTGTATTTGGTGGGTGTACGAAACACCTAAATTTCCTTTCAATCCCTTCAACCTTTGTCATGTTTACATCTTTCTAAATGAATGTTATTTTGTTTTTTTAAGCTAAGGAAATAAAATATATCCTTACTTGTAAAATGGGTTGCTGGCGTAAGATTGAGTGAATTTCAGCACTGAACGGAAACTATGAAATAATTCATTGGTTTCCTCTAGAACAAGGATAAAATTCAATGTTATCAATGTTCAGGGATGTTTCTATGCGGGGACGTGAATAGACGTTTGCCCTACATTAGGCCTACTCAAATACTAATAGATATCTACATCGGTAGGTAATCCAGCAGAGCTCTGTAAAATTTTCAAATTAGTTTATACTAGGTGCATGCATTTATTGAAAACCAGCCAGGTAATTTATAAAACTTCAACACTTTACCTACAGAGGAATCGAAAAATGAATCAATTTTATTTTATTTTACGCTTCTTCGCATTAGGGTAATTTATTTTGTTATTCCTATTACACAGTTCTGCATAGGCCATCGACGCTATCGTAAATAACGTACGCTTGAAATTATTTTATCTTTCCAAAAACATTCAAGAGTGGTTTCTTTAAACCTGAAATACGGATACGACTAAACGATTATAGCTTAGAAAAAAAAGGCGCGAGTTCTGCCGACGTTATACTCATAAAGGATTGATGTGTAAACATAAAATTCTCATTTTGTTGGTGTGCTACATACACAAACGAGAGTTACAGTTGAAAAGTTAGAGTTACGTGAATCTGACCATCTAGTCCTTACCATAGACTAAGTGCTAAGATGTTTACACATCGATAACTTCTTCGTGATAAAATGACCTATCTTCAAAATTGAAGTAGCTAAATAGGTGAATTTTTAATAGCACCTTTACTTCAGGTCTGGGCAACTTTTCATTCTTCAGCGTCTATTTTAGTCTTTCCTAACAGAATCATCATATACATAAGTACGTATACAGTCATATATTAATAGATATGGTAAGGTCACATCCTATTTCTCCCTTTTGCGTCCCAACGGATGGACGGATTTTCATGAAAACGATGACAATCGAAAGAGCTTCGAACGTAGAATACATCAGGGCTGATGATATTTTCTGAAATTTGATTGGGTAGTAAAAATTTTAAAAAAGAGTAAAGGTGGCCCCAGACCAATGGCGTCAGAGCAGATGGATAAATATGGCATTCGCAATACGTTTATCCTTTTCTGTACGAATTTCGTGCGAATTATTCGCGCAGGCACAGCTAATATTAATTAAATAATAATATAATTATGAAGTAGTCTCTTTGACCATATATGGTACTTCATACGGACGGCCCGAGCAGCTTAAAGGTAGAACAACAAAAGTGAGGATATTATCTGGCTGATGGGGAAGGGAAAGTCTAGGGGGCAACGGGCGCATGTAAGCGACATTTTCAGTTCTTATTGGTTTTTACGTCGACCTTTTTGTCTCTTCAAACGAACACACTACTAGGCGAGCTATTTTTCTTTCTTTTTCTTTTTCTTATTTTTTTCAAGCTCCATCAAAGTATTGTTCTTACCTCTTTCTTTTTCCATTTGAGGGTTGTATATTTCTTCGTCAACAGAAATGACGATGTAATCGCCTCGATCCAAAAGATTTCGTTGTTGCATGCAATGCAGAAAATCCATCAATGCGATGTGTTCGCCGATGAATACGTACACTATAAAATATAATTAAAATTCATTCATTACTTAGGTACCTAACTCATTGTCGGTTATTTAGGAATTAATTTTTATTGTTGGAGCAGCTCCTGTAACATGATTATGACTGCGGAATTCAGTTACTGTACGCCTATATTCAATTTTCTCAACTCATTTAGGTGCAAATTCTTTAAACATTCTTCTGTTCGTTTCCCAAAATTTTACATCAGTACCCGGCAAACAATTCGTTAAAAAATTCGTAAACTCCATTGCTAATTTTAGCGGTATTTTAGTATTATCGCAGCTAAAAATCAATGCTAAATTAGCCGTAACTCCTAATTTAGCACACTTTTTACAGCTAATACACAACTATGCAACGTCTAACTGCTAAATTAGCCATAAAAAGTATGCCAAATGGCTAATACACAGCTATGTAACGTCTCACTGCTAAATTAGCCGTAAAAAATGTGCCAAATTAGGAGTGACGGCTAATTTAGCGTTGCTTTTTAACTGTGAGAATACTAAAGTACCGCTAAAATTAGCAGTGGAGACTCCTAATTTTTTTGCCAGTTAGCTGTAAATTGTTTGCCGGGTAGGTACCTACGACACAAGTTCCTTTGCTAATCTTGCGCACTTGATTAGGTATAAGCAAATTTAGATTTTTACACTTATACGTTTCTCCAATGAAGCTAAATCCCTGTGAAGATCATCATAGCCTCCCCCAGAACGAATACTTTGTCTACCTTCATATCATTGGCATCTATAGTTTGGTAATATTTTTGAACGTTATATTATATGCGTAAGTATTGATAAATATAAGTGAATTCAGCCTAGACAGCTTCCCAGTCCGTAAAGTACGAATGGAAAAGTCGTATTTGATTACCTACCCATAAAAAAATCCTGAGCGTAGATATTGCGCATTTTATCAATAAATTAAATATTGTTACAAAAAAATTATTAATTTTTTCAAAAAATTTAGAAAAATCCGTACCTACTGTAAATGATATGAATTTGTCCACATTGTCAAATATTTTACTTGAGAACAATAGACCTATACCTAATACATTATTCAGTTTAGCTTACTGGGCCTATAGGTACAAAGTCACAACGCTTTGATTATTTTTATACCTATTTTTGCGAATACATCAGTCGTTTATTTCTACACGTTACAAAAAAAAGTTAATAGAGTTTCAAGAAAATATTAATCAGGCGAGAAATATGTTCGGTAGGAATGTTAATAGTCTACACGGTGTCGATTTCAAGTTTTTCACGAGTTATCAACCTCAAGAAGGATATGGTGCTGTCAATATAATATAGAAGCTGACGATGAATTTTCAACTCATAATTTGAAAACACTGTTGAGTGATGTCGGAAAAATTCAAGAATACTTTTAAGAAATGGGTGCCACTTCATTCTAGAGGAAAAATATAATTAAATGCCATATTACTAATTCCACATCTCACTCACGTTTCTTCAAAGTTCTTTCAGCTGGGTTTTCGTTTTTTCCCTAGTTAATTATTCAATAAATTCAATGTAAACAGTACCTCGAGTTATTGGATAGGTTTCTTCCACAATAGCTTGCATTTCTTGAATATGTTTGGGTATATAATCGGAAAACTGATAAGAATTAGTCACTTGCAGATGATGACGTCTGGCTAATGCCTGAAATTCACGCATTACATATTTTTTAGAAACTTTCATCAAAATATCACAGGAAACAATGACTATAGGCTACACGATCATCCCTTATAACTAAGACGTACGTAACTACGGGGGGATGGGCGATGGGGAGGCTCCTTTAAAAATACTTCTGGTGTTGGAAAAATTGACTAGTTGCATGTAGGCTATTCTTAGTTGGAAAATCGTGGAATTTGATGATTTTTTTTTTTTTAAATGAAACTTCAAAATTTTGCAGCTGTTGGTAGTTTTGGAGTTAGAAAAACGGTTGGATACCTAAGTTATAATAGTTGGAAAAATGTGCCAGTTGATGACCTATTTTTTTATTTTTTTATTTTTAGCAATTGGAAATTTTAAAAATTTCTATTGGCACTTTTCGTTTTTCTCCCCCCCCCCAACCAAAAAAGGCTTTCGCTACGTCCTTGATTGAGAATTGTAAATGATGGGAGGTGAAAAAAAAAAGTTAAGTAAAAATTAATTTTTAAAAATACGCTTTTATAACGAAACTCCGAAATAAAGAAGTATCTACATTCAGTCAAAGAGGAAAGGATATTTTTATTTGCATTATCAAAGGTTATAATAAGTGTTGGTTTTTAGAGTGATACTGTATGTAGGTAGTTATGTTTAAATCAATGATTCTGCAAGCTTCTCCGAGGCTTTGTGCTAATGACCCGCACTGTCACCCTTGCAACCCGTGTTCAAATCTTTAATACAGAAAATTGTTTTTGTCATTTTATTTTTTTATTATTATTTTTTTGTTTTATTTTCACGTTATATCTGTCAGAGTGGATTAGCCTGTTTGTTTATTACATTTAGAAAAAAAGAAACTTAAACTGCCAGAAGTCTTATATTTTATTTTCTCGAGTACTTTTCATCCGTCATTTGTTTATGGACACAACCAAAAACACCCGAAAAAACAACCTTATTGTCTGATTTCAGGCACTTGTCAAAAATAATCATTAAAATTATCATTAGTGATAACACTGATAACAAATATCGATAAAAAAGTTGGTATTTTGGCCATCGCGATTAGTGATGGGTTATCGCGACAATTTTTTGTATTGATAATTTATTATCGAATATTCATTTATATCGATACTTTCGATCGATATATCGCGATATTTCATAAATTCGTGTTTCCTCAAATGTTTATGGTATAGGGTGTAGGTATTCAGGTGTTTCTTTTTTCTATGGAGGTATAGTATAAAATACTAAGTTGAAAATGAATCAAACTGCACTTATTTTTAGATACCTACTTAATTTTTTTTTCTCTGTCAAATCGTGAGGTGCGTGTACCGATAATACGATACTGTGATATTGAACTGATATTAAGATATTTTTTAATTTTTTTCTATTTCTAATTTTATATTTCATTGAATCACTACCCGCTTTCTCTTTTACTCAGTGCAACTTTGTTGGTGATGAGTAAAATTATTGGGTTAATAAAATTTCATTGCCTTGTAGAAAGGCATGGTGCATTGTTAGAGAACATATTTGTCTTCCAAGTTAGAAAATGGGTGTATTCATTGCTGGCCTATTGACTATTAAAAAAATTCATTCTTCTACCAACTATCGATGAGCAATATACCGCGCTATGTGGGTCCCGGTTAAAGAGATGCGGATACAGCTTTAACATTTTATTCTTTTCATCAGCTGCTTTTGTCTTACGCCTGTATATTTAGGCATCAAACAAAAAAGCAAAAAACCAAAGGGACTGAAATAAGCTATACAATAAAAAAATTTCAAGCATTTTGATGTAGCGATATTTTTAGGATTTATATCAATATTGTAATTTCATATCGATATCTTTCGATATATTTTTATATCGAGATATCGCGATAAATATCGTTGAGTGAATGTATCACTAATCGCAATCTTAGCACTTGTGGTACTTGCAGTGGTGGCCACAAATATTTGATGAAATTTAAATTGAAACTGGTGAGCAAGTAGAATAAAATCTTATAAAAATAAATAGGTAGGTACCCATATAAGTTGCATAGGTAGCTAATATTATTTTGAATTTTGTATCGTTTTCCAGGTTAAACTCACTTGAATATCAATCATAACAGAAGAGCACCAAGATGGATGTTTGCCAGCGACTACAATAAATTTGTTCCATTCGAAAGTTTTCAGCAACGATACAACCGACTTTGAAACTTTAGACGAGGGAGGCATTGTTCTGGCGAAAGTATTGAACACTTTCTTATTGGAAACAGCATTATCAGCACACCCCTGCGTAGATTTATTGAAAATAAATTATAGCTCATTCAAATATAATTTATAAACATTTTTACGATCTATTCGTCAAAAAAAAAAAAAAAAAACTATTAGGTGGCGTTTTTTTAACAATTATTTGTTTTTTGTTCAGATTTATTTCATAAGCGATAGGTAGGTTTACATATTACTTACGCAACTCGGGAATTAAAATATTTACTGAAATTCTTCAACCACTTTATTTTGACCTCGATGTTGATTCATAGTTTCTTTCTAATCGTCAGTTATTTTACGGTGACGGTATTAAAGAATTGTAAATTTTTCACGAATTTGTACCATTTGAGCGGTCGGCAGGGACGTAGCCAGAATTTCTTCAAGAGGGGGCAAACAAAATTGATGACTTTTTTTGTTCTGTTCACTTTTGAAAATTTAGAAAATTTGAGAAATTTTAGCATCTATGGAACCTACTTTCACATATTCATTACCTATCAAAAAATTTTCTATATTTTAAAAGTAACAAGTGATAAAAAAAAAAGCTCTTACGCAGTAAATGCTTAGCTAGAAAACCAAGTTTGCCAATTTCCATCCGTAATTTTAAAAAAAATCTAAATTGTAATCACTTGAAAAAATTGTAAAATAATATCGGTAGTAATTGATATTTATTTGTATCGATAATTATCGATATCTTATAAACATATCGATGTATCTGTAACGGCCAAAAGAGGTGGTAAAGTACTTAGTTAGAACCACTTTCAGTGTTACACCATACACGAAATATCATGTACTTTTAAAGCAGTAATACTTCTAGAATAAATTCAAGTTTATCATCCACAAACTATAGTGGACCTTAACATTTGTTAGAGAGTCAATAATATATTTAAAACACACGAGTGAGTTTACACATTTAATAAGATAATAATTTGTACATCACAGTACATACACATACGTTAATATTTATACATATACAATCACAATTCAACAAGCAAGACTATCTGTTCACTAGAGACTTCTACTAGAGAGGTTCCAGGTACTTAGAAGTAGCTGTCGAGGAACTGTGTCTTTCTCCACTGAATCGAGGGATTATATACTCGTTCAGGGTATGAAAACGTACGTGTCGCATAGGTAAAGTGAGGTAGGGTGTTGTTATTATAGGGTTGTGCTGACTCGTCAAGTACTCGAGGGACAGGCACAACTAGGTCATGAATATACAGAAGGTATATCTATATTTGTAAAATTGAATACGGGTAATTTAGTGGTTGTTTATAAAGAGTTATAGGATGATTATTGTTGATAAATATCTACGTTTTTGGTGTTTGACAATGTGTGGACGAATATGTTCGTCATTTCTAAAAATAGACGAAAATATACGTTGCAGTATCGATATTTCATTGCTAGTTTCAGGTAAAAAATTTGCAAAAAACTATATAGATATCTTTAACAAAAATATCTATCCTTCAATGCTTTATTACTAAAAACTGATTCTCCTGGATTTATTACTTTCTGGTTTTCTTGAAAACTACTCAACCAATAGGCACCAAACTCCTATCAGATCTGATCCCATATAAAGAATATCTTCCATAAAAATTATAGTCCTATCTGTTAGGTACTATTCTCAAAACCATGAACACAAAATTTTTTTAAGCAATTTTTCTTCTCCAGTTTTCTCAGAACCTATCAAATTAATAGGCACAAAACTTCTATCAGACTAGCAACTTCATAAGGATAATCTATCGTAAAAGTTTCAGCATCATCCCTTCCATTGTTTTCTCAGAATCCTGGACAAACTACATTTCCAGAAATATTTTATTTTCCTATTTTCTTGGAAAGTAGCGACCAAACTGATAAGCAATAAAATTCTTTTAGACCTACTACTATATGAGAACCATCTCTCGTAAAAATTTCAGCTCCATCTACATTGTAGTTTTCCCAAAACTATGAACACAAAATACATACATATCATAACAAATATATACAACCCCTTTTTTTATGACAAAAATATGACTAAAATTATTAAGACAAAATTAAACCCGCTGCACGAAATTGTAAACCATGAAATGGAGAAAGAGTGACAGAATAAAAAAAAAATATTAACCTCAAAAATAAACGAAAAGAATAAGAAACAGCTACCTACTGCGACATCTACTTATTATGAAAAAAATATGCTACTCCATTTTTTGGTAGTGAATAGTCATATATGGGGTGATGCACGACATCATGCACCATTCAAAAACTCCATTTGGTGCGTGATGTTTTGCATCAATGTGAAAATTATACCACTATCGATGAGTATTGACGCACCATCCACGAGCATTGTAAGTTCTTTATTTTTATAACATAAAATTTGAAATATGCGCTGTGAATTATCGAGTGATAAACTACTTCATAATGGGGGAACAGCGAATACATTACATTTTACTAATCAGAATTGGAGTTGGCCTTTAAATCAATCACGAGTAATTCAAGAGCCTTATCAACATTCAACAATCCATCTATCTAACCCTCAAAAATTTGATTTCAGCTTTATAATTAACAGTATTATAATCATAGTAATACCTAATACGTTGTACGCAGCTTTTCCACTTCGCACTCGTTTATACATCAATTAACTTTCAATTATTAACTGTTTTACGTTGTCCATTTTATAATTTGCCCCATATTGATCCGACAGCAGCATTTGATTTGCAGTGGTACTGAGAAATACTAGAGGCGAAACTACCAACTAGGATATAAAACTTCTGAGCGGGTCCAAGTTCCTGTCATTTTTTACTCAATTTCAAAAAGTTGAATTTGTGGTTTTTTACTCCCATCAATAATATGTATTTTTTTTTCATATTTACTCATAGGGAATTGCTATCAATTTGCAAGTAATTGTACGAAATACAACTAATTTTTTCGTTTAACATGATATTTCTTATGGTGCGTCAATAGTCATCGACAGTGAAATAATTTTCACGTTGATGCAAAACATCACACACCAAATGGAGTTTTTGAATGGTGTGTGATAATGCAAGGTAGGAAGGAAGGAGAGAAGGAGAGACAGAGAACAAAAGAAAAGGAGAATACCAGTAAACAGGTCAGTGTAGCTTAACCTCAGTATTCGGGCTAATACTTTAATTATAATTATTGTATGCACAAATAAAGCTCCATAAGACCAATGTACTTTTTAATGTCAAGACATGCCTGCAAAAAAGTAGGAAACCCTAGCTACCTTCTGCATATTCTTGATGTTTTACTTGAGTTTATCAATTTAAAATACATCTGATAAGGAGATCCCTTAAATTTACGAGAAAAACGTACATAAACACAAAGCAAAATATATCAAAAGGTACGCTCTGATTGCCTATTTAGAACTGGCATGTCTAACCAGAAATCATCTCTCTTTACTGGACCAGTACTATATAGTGAAAGGGCTAATATGAATACAAGTTGAAATCAACCAACTATAGCTGCAAGTCAGTGAAGAGGATGAGGATAGCCACCAGTCCTCGGCTTAAATAAGTTTTGTGTGCTGGCAGAAGCTACCTGTAGCGGTATAAGCTAAAGAGCTGCAAAGTGGTGATTCAGGGCTTATACGTAGTATATATAATTAATGTATATATTAAGAGCAGAAACCAAATTTGCTCAATGAGGAAACAAAATGCTCAGAACTTTTTCTATCATTCAAAAATTTCCAGAATGCAAACTAAACTATAGGCTCATATTACAACACAAAATTTTAGCCTAAATGCACATAATGTGTTGTGGAAGATTCTCAATTTCACAATGCATTCTGTATGTGACTTTTAATGCTACAACATGAATTCGCATTGTGGCATTTGATCAAAAGGAACCAAAAGCATTGTGAAATTGAGAAACTTCCACAACATGTTCTGTCATTAGGATCAAATACTACAATGCAAATTTGTGTAGAGGTGATAAAAGTAAAGTGATGTTCACAATAAAAAATATATTGCCTACAACATAGAGAAGCACTTTCAGGAGTCAAGATTTTGCAAACCGCTGATAAAAATGAAACGCTATTCCACAAGAAAACAGGATGTAATGACTTGAACAACGGGATGTGTTAGTGGAATAGCATTTTATTTTTATCAGCAGATTGCAAAACATGCGTTTTCAAAGTGTACCTCTCAACATTTTAAGCGTTATTTTTTGTATTGTGAACAGGGCTCAATACACAGAATGCGTTTTGGAATTGAAAAGCTAACACATTCTGTTTCTGTTAATCAAGTGCTACAATGCAGATTCGTATTGTGGCGTTATGTGCATTTAGGCTAATACCACAACATGAAATTTGTGGCGTGGTATTAGCCTGTAGTTAAAAATGCGTTTTGAGAATTTAAAAACATTTTCGCATTCTGAGCATTTTGTTTGCTCATTAAGTGAATTCGGTTTCTGCTTCTAACATATTATACATGCATAAAAAAAAGGTTAAATTGGAAATATAGAACCAATCGTATTCTTTTCTCATAAAATGAATAATTTTCATCATCCCCACCCTTTAGCCCTTTCGTGAGGTCAATTTTAATACCCCATTTGCAAGAAAACTTTCTAAAAAGGTCACGGGGGTAATCACTCCCTTTACTCCCCTCAGCTGTCGATAGTGCTGATTCGTGTCAATGTATTATGGAAGAATTTTCAAGCACTGTGTGGATAGTTTATTATAAACAAGGTAATAACACTGTTATTTTATAAGTGCGGTATACCTCGATATAGATCGGTTTTTATAAAAATGTACCTACAAGATTTTGTCATAAGTCAAACTGGTCTTAATTTTGGTCTCGCAAAAAGATGCGAGCCCAAGGCCAACTACGCAAGAACGGTGACAGATAGGATCAAGAACATGACTGATAATGCAAGACTAAGATTTTTAAGCTTTTAATGAAATCATAAAAAATGTGAACAAATTGTAAAATGTTTGCCATTTTAAAAATCAAAAATTTTTCAATATTTAACCCAGTACGATCTTGGTGAGATAACTTACCGAAAATAAGGTACCCGGTGACTATACCTATGTGCAAAATGTCCTAAAAAATACAGAATGATTTTTCTGTTGTATTTACACGGTGAGCTTCACATCAAGCTGAATACGAAAACGTATCAAATCACATTTCACATTAGTTTTTGGCATTTTTTCGCCAACAAGACCGTTCCACAAGAAAATGTGGTGAAATGAAAATAATTTCTCACCAAATTTTCCACATGCAAATTTCCGTACCTATTTTTCATAAACTCGATGATTATTTATGCAGAGAGCTGTCGAAGTTGAAACAAATTTTTGAAATGGAAGCAGACACCTTCACTGCCTTGTATGTTGGGGTATACAAAGGGAGTTATTTTTTGAAGCACCGTAAATAGTGCTTATTGCATGCTAAAATATGAATGTACAAGTCTGTTGCGAGAGTAATTCAATACTTTTAAATTACTTCAACAAATAAGATAAAATACGAATATTTATCTTTTATTAAATTTAAATTTCAAGTTATTACAAAACACATTTAAACTTTAACTTATTACTGATACTTAATAATAGTGAGACCTGATATCCATAACATCGAGTATGGACCTTAATGTTACTGTTCGACTGCTAGTTCAGGAATGACCATGTCTTCAAAATGAAGACATGACATTACTTTTGTTTCCTTTGTTTCAATCAAAAGATGGCCGACCAAAAAGGTGGCGTGATACGGAACATTCGCCAAATATGATGACACTTTGTTGTCAGCGTATTTGGTGGTGTCCGTTCGTGAGAAGCTAGGTAGAATATAGACAGTTATTATTCCGAGAATTAGGAATAATAGTTGTCTATAATTTGTTCGACACGTTTTTGTAGACGAACTGAATCATCTGCAAAAATGGGACGGAACAAAGGTCCCAGGGCGAAAGAAAGCCCGAAGCTCCTGCTTCGTTAAATTTTGTGTTTCTAAAAGTTTACTATTTTAATCTATTATATCTTTAATTCTAGTCATAGAACAATATTATTTTTTTTTTTTTACAAATGTCCCTTAATTTTACGTTGCGGAATTGATCATCGCCTAAAAATATAAAATTTGTCATTTGAGCATAAAAATTTATTTTTGCAAATGGACTTAATTGAAATAATTTGGCATAATTAAATTTATTATGCTTTTTTAATGCTAATTTATTATATTTTACTACAAAAATGGACTTAAAATTATGGACCATTAACGATGTATTACTCCCAATGCCAAATCATTTATTTGATTGTGCCCATTGATAGCAACACAATTTATTTTTAAATTTACGTAGACCAATATGGCTACTATGAGTGTTAATAAACTACACCAACCGATTAATAGTATATGTACCGTGTTTATTGTGTCTTGGTATCCTAGATCAGGGATTTTCAGTTCTGCTGATTTTAATCTTTCCTCGAGTTTATGAATTGGAGTTATTGGTGAGAGGTAAGGTATGTTGTCATATTATTTATTGTTGTAGGCGATAGACATATTCGGAAATTTGAATGATTGATGTAGGCCAAAATCAAGTTCCATAAATTGATATTTTGTCCAAACTAGCGGTAGGTGATGTTCGATGAGAATGTCCTTTTCAGGTTCATCTATACATGGGAATCCTGCCAGAATGATTGTTTCTGCATTGTTTTCTTTCTGTAACTGTTGGATTTCTACTACACAAGGAACTGTTAGTAGGGTTGCTCCAGGCCATGAGTCATTTATGGTTATACTAGTACTTGTTTTTGTTACAGTGTTAACTGATATCAATGGATTTTTAGCATTTGTAATGGCAAATTGGTTCATTTCAATTTGTTTGACTACGATCTCTTCATGATTTATTTCACATTTGAAAGTGCATTTCTTTATTATTTCTTCAAGTTTCATTCCTTTGAATAATGCACTCGCACAATTCCCTTTATTGTTGATTGTGCAGTCTTGCGGTAGAAAGCATAAGAGGCTATGTTTACCACAAAGATCAATATCTGTTCCAGTTATGATTCTTATTGATCCATCAAATTTGTTGTGGGATAAGATCGAAGGTTCTTGATCCCAAGAGCAAATTTTATTGTAATGTGTTCGAAATGCTAATGGAATAAAGTTGTAAAGTTCGTATTTGGCATGAAGGTTCTGAAGTGGAATTTTGATTTCTATCTCTATTTCGTTTCCTGTTACATAGCAGTTTACTAATTTTGTTCTGTAATAGGACTGGATTGATTTCTTGTCTAGAACTATCGCAAAATTTGATTTTTCTGCGATTTTCTTGATTTTTGATAAATATTTTTTAAAAGTTGTTTCGTTAATGATTGCTGCTGGAAGATGGTTATTTTTGCAAGAAAGGAATAGTTGGCTGAGCTTAGCATTTTCGGTAACTAAACTAGCGTGAAGGGTTCGAGCTGTGTCGAAGATGAGTTCTCTTCTAGCTTCAATGATTATTTCGTTATTTTGGTTTTGAATGGCATCTTTTAATGCTTGAATGTTTTCTTTTAAAATTTTAGAATTATCGACTTCTATCTTTTCGAAGTTTTTAATGTCATTTGTGACGTTTAATAATTCTGCATGGCTTTCTATTACTGATTCTCAAAGTTTTTCGTATTGGGATTTTAGGTTTTACTTGTTTTCTATGAAGTCGTTACCTTGAGAAAGTGTCATGACATTGCAACACCATGTGTCAAAGTCACCAAGGATTTGTATTCCACGTTTACTTCCTTTTGACAGTTCTCTGTCTAACTTTTCATTGTTTGTGTTAAATTTTCCAATGAAATCAATTTGGATATGCGCAAGTGGTATACATTCTTCAGGATTAATTGGTTTTAGGTGTCCATATTTTTCGTTAATGTTTTTATTAATTTGGCACTGATGGCACGAATGTGCATGCCTCGAGACTATTTTAGGCATTTGCGTAAAGTAGTATCGAGTATGCATTTTGGCAAGAGTTTTACAAATTCCAAAATGTCCTCCCCCGCTTTGACTCTCATGACATATATTTAGTACCTGAGGTATGAGGGAGTCAGGAATTACTGGTACGGCATAGTGATATTCAGAGTGATCATTGCTTTTCCATAAAATTCCATTTTCATCAAGAAAAAATGGATTTAGATTGCGTGATCTTCTCATTTTTAAGCTTTTTCTTAACTCTTTTTCATTGCCACCTTCTAAAATTTTTATTATAATTCCCCAATATATGTCTTCACGTTGTAAATCCAATAAATTGTGGATTTCTTGGTCTGTGATGTTAATTGGGTTTTCTGTTTCGGAATTTTCTGAAATTTTGGAAAGTTGAGAATTTGTGGACGCATCGGAGTTTCCAGATCTTTCCGAATTATCGGATAGGATGGAACTTCGATCGTTTTCCGAATTGTCACTTTCTACGCCTGAATCTTTTTCTTTCTTATTCATACTACGTGTTATTGCTTTAATTTTTTTCTCTTGTTTAATAATATTAGGAGGATCAGGTGTACCTTCTGGTATTATGAATTGACCGTTTCGAAACTCTGCATAATTGTCGTCTTCTTCTTCTTCGAAACGAGATAGATAATCAGCAATTTTGTTATTTTCTCCTTTAATGTGTCTTATTTTAAATGTAAACTCTCCTAATTTTGAGATTAGTCTATTTAATCTTGCATTTGGTTTTTTCATTCGACTTTGGTATGTTAAAAATTCATGGTCCGTAAAAATGTTAAATTCTTTGTAGACTAAAAATTCTCTGAAATATTCGCAAGTTTCAGTGATAGCCAACATTTCTAAATCAAAAGAACATAAATGTTGTTGATTCTTAGGAATTTTCTTCGAGAAATATCCTATAGGGTGTGGCTCTTTTGTTTTTCTGTCTACTTGCATTATTACTGCTCCTATGGCTGTTTTTGATGCGTCTACTTCGACGTATGTTTCAGCATCAGGATCGTAGATTGTAAGAATTGGATCTGAAGTGATTAATTCTTTTATTTTCTCAAATGCTTTTTGTGCTTCATCATTCCATGCTATTTTATTATTTGCTTTAACATTTTCTTTTCTTGTTAGGTCTGTTAATGGTGCTGTGATTTGCGAAAAATTTTTAATCATTTTCCGATAATAATTTGCTAAACCAATAAATCTTCGTAGTTGACGTAACAGTTTTAGGTGGTTGAGCTTCACAAATTGGTTTAATGTTTTTATCTAATGGTTCTAATTTATTATATGAAATTTTATGTCCTAAGTATTCAATACTTTCATTGAAGAAGCTACTTTTACTGGTTTTAATTAGTAAACCTGCTTCAACTAGTACCTTTAGGACTTCTTCTAAATTTTCTAGTGTTTCTTCAAAAGTTTCGCCAAAAAACAAATATCATCTAGATAGGCTAACACTTTGTCTTCTAGGATATGGTTGAATAAATCGGTCATGGTTTTTTAAAAAATGCTGGGGCTCGCACTTAATCCCATAGGGATGGAGTTAAATACGTAACTTACTCCTCCAACATTTATTCCTGTTACCACTATTGATTCTTCATCAAGGGGAATTGGGTAGTATCCTTGATTGAGGTCGATTGTTACAAAGTATTTTTTATCTTGTAACGCTTCCCAAATTTCGGAGAGACGAGGGACTCTGCTCGTATCCTTTTTTACTATTTCGTTTACACCTCTATAATCTACTAATAATCTATAAACTTCGTTTGATTTCTTCTAAACAAATACTGGGCTCTCATATCTAGAGCTTGCTCTCTTAATAATACCACATTCTTCAAATTCTTTAATTTTCTTTCTAATTTCTCTTTTTTCAAAAATTCCCAAGTGGTAATTTCTATGTTGAATCGGCTCATCTTTTTTCAAGTAGACATGTGCTGGCTTTAGTTTCGTAGGTTTTACCTTGGCAGGTTCTTCCGTAAATATATGGATATATTTTTTTAGAACGCTTACTACTGCCTGTTTTTGTTCCTTCGTTAAATTCTTATTAATTTTCACTTGTGTTCCTTCATTGTCGTGGATAACACTGTCATCAGATCGGGTTATGTGGACAAGTTTTAGCATATCAACCTCCTCACCTTGGTTACCCGCAGTATCCCCCGACGTAATGCGTTGGATGCTGGGTTGGCCATGGCGGATGGAATTGGTCTGACGGTCCCGCATAGTTGGCTGTCGAAGCCTATAGCGTCCTAAAACTGTCCCTTGCATGATCTGGGTGTCGAAGTGTGGACTGTAGAATTTTAAGGCTGGCCATCCTAAATCATCAACAATATACTCGCCTTCTAGACAGTAACTTGTTAAAAACCATTCATCTGGAGCTGCTTTTCCCATTTCTGGATCCAGGTTTACAGAATATTCATTATTTACTTCTATGCAGAAATCTTTGTCTGCTCTAATGAATCCTTCACAATTTTCTTCCTTAAACTTAATTATACTAAATGTTTCGCGTTTCCATAGAGGTCCTATTCTAAATAATTTCTTACTTAATAAAATGTAGGCATTATGTCGATCTAAAAAGTCATATCCGAGTAGTAAAGGTGTGGTTACCTCAGAGGTTACGTATGCTTCCGCATCAAGGAGGAGGTCACCCATTTTTATGGTGATTTCTACAACTCCTTTAACAATTATTGCACTATTGTTAGCGGCTACCATACACACTCTTGCAGGCCTGATCACATTACCCTTTACAAGGTCGTATTGTACAAGCGTCACTTCAGAGCCGCTGTCGACTGTTCCCTGTGTTTCATACTCTTCACAGCTCACAATGTTGCAGGGGACGATTATTTTATGCCTCGCCCAGACTAATTTCATCGATGCACTATGGATATGAATTTTCTGATTATGCGGCACGTGTGGATCTAACACTAAGAGAGCAGCGCAGTCCGGATGATGGACGTTGCCATTACAAGCCCGAAAGTCGTTGCCAATATATGGTATAGAGCAAACGGGCTCTACTGCAAGTGTTTTGGTTGTTGAGTGAAATTTTGTTGTTGGATACTTGGAACTACATCAGGAGTTTGCAAGTTGTAGGAGGATAATGCATAATTTGTCGCATTTGCCCGTGGTTGTGGATTTAGAACTGGGGCACTATATGCCTGTGCATAACCATTTTTTTGCAGTGGTCCATAGATGTTGAACGGTTGATTAAAGTTTGATGCGAAATTGTTGTTGAATCTTGGAGGTTTAAAGTTTCTTTGTGGGAATTGTGGCGTAACACGATTACGTAGTCGACAATCTCTTGAGAGATGTCCCCTTTTTCCGCAATTAAAGCAATTTATTTCTCTAGGAGGATATCTATCGTTGTTTTGTTGACGATAAGATTCTCTCGTTGGGGGTTTATAGGAATTTTGGTTATTTTGTGATCGATTGGATTCTCTTTCTCTAGACTGCCTTCTTCTTGGGTTACTATCATTTGCTTCGTTATTGTTATTAGTATTATTTAAATTTCTTTCTCTACGAGGTCTAGATTCTGTATTTTCATTTTCTGTCGTTTGATTTCTGGTTTGATTTTGGTTTCGTTTATTGGCATTAGGGGGTTTCCATCCTGCCTCTACTAATGCTACAATAACAGGGTCAGTTGGAGAGATGGGCAGAGTTATGGGTTTCACAGGCTCTTTTTTCTCGGGAGCTTTACCCTTCATCATCTCTTCCATCTGTTTTGTTAGTTTAGCGATCGTTTCTGTTGCTTTATTTAGCATTTCTTCCATTTTTTGGACATCAGTTAAGTCTAATGCTTTTTCTTTGAATTCTTTCCAATCCGTAAATGTTTTTGAAATCTCACTTTGTGTCTGGAGATTTTTAGATGCAAAGAATTTCCTCATTTCTCCTGTTAGTCTTGGGAGTAAGAGGTCACAAATTTGTTTCTCACTAATTGTTGCATCGAGTTGTTTATAGAGTTGAAAAAATTTAGGTACATTTGTACTGAAATATGAGTCGTCAAATTTCAAAGATTTGATACGTTTTTTTACTGTATCTTTATCCTTTTTAAAAATACGTATTAAGATTTGTTTTACTTCTAACCATGGAGTTTCTGGGGTTATCTCAGTTTCTGCTGCGAACAGTTCGAGAGCTGTACTACAAAGGGCTATATTTAGGTTTCGTATCATTTCATACTCAGTTGCTTTGAAGGTTTTCACCTGAGTTTTGTATTCAAAAAGGAACTCAAGGATGTCCTTGTCAGGGCCATTTGAAAAATGGCTCGGAGTCCATCTTTCTGACCTTTTCCAAAAATTGTTCATGGCTAGGTTATGTTGTGTGTAAGCTTCGTTTGCTGCCGCGAATCTTGCTTGTTGTTGTTGTTGTAAAAGCAAGCGTGCGTTATTTTCCGCGATGTCTTCCAGGGTCATATTTTTATTTTCCAATTTTAGGAAAGGGTTGTTTTTATTTTCAACGTTTACTATGTTGACGTACGCGGGTTCTTTTTGATCAAAAATTTCTATGCGTATCTCTGGGGGTAATAAATTAATCGGGTCAAAAATATTTTCGGCAGTTGAATTCGGATTTTTACTTTTTGGTTTTTCTAAATTTTCTGGGCTTTTTACGTGAATTTGTATTGAGTGTTGGATTTCGGTCTGTGTGGACTTCCCCTGTCCTTGAGGGACTAATGGTGACAAATCAGCACTAGACTGTGAGGGTTTGTCCACAAAAGTTTGGTTCAGAATTGATTCCTCTCCGAGGAAGATTTCGTCTTTGTCGTTTGTGAGAGAGAAATCGGATGTAACCAAAATCGATTTCTTAGGTGATATGTGGTGTGATACTTTAGATAGGAGTTTTTCGAAACTGGAGCTGAGACTTCGTCTCGCTAATCTTCTTTCTGTTCCTTCCTTTTTTCTCTTCTCTGTTTCTAACTTTTTTCCTTTAGTTTCTAAGTCTTCTTCTTCTGTATCGGAGAAGATTTCTTCAGCTTCTTTGGGGTCTTTATTTTTTATACTTCTTGTTACTCTACGGTAACTTTTACTCTCCTCGATTAGTCTATCAAAATTACTTGTTCTTTCGAATTTCTCGGTGTTGGGGTTTGAGTATAAAATATTTAACAACCAGTGTTTAGAATGTCTACCTTTGTATAGTTTTCTCTGGAGTTCGATACGTGTTCTTCCTTCTATCCTCTTTACCTTTGCCGCTTTTAGCCCGCGATAGAGAAAGGAAGTAGATACTTGACTTCCCCAATGGTTACCAAGGAGTAGGTAATTTTCCTCTTCAGACAAGTTTTCATACAGATTTTTAGGATGATTTTCAAATTCTAAAATATTGTCTTCGGCTTTCGAGTCTAAAATATCCGGGAGTGATGCACTCGTACTTTCACTTTTTTCAGACATTCGCGAGGGTTGGGAGATTTTACATTTTACAATATTATTTGCGATATCAATAATGGTTTCAAATTTTTCTGAAGTAACGGAAGATAAATTTATAATTTGCTTATAGATGGACGGCGAGTAGCATATTCTAGTCTTCCATAGTTTATCGTTGATTTTGTTCGGATCGACGCTGTTGGTGAGTGACTTCTCGTTCTCTGCACTGTGGTTTTGGATACCGGTTGGGCTGATTTTATTTCTTTTAGATTTCAGGAACCGGATCTGGATCTACGGTCTATTTTTAAGTTTATTTTTAGATCTGTTTTTTGTTATTAATTTATTTTTAAATGTTTTATTTTTATTTGTCTTAATCAGATGTTTGCAGTCCTCTGCAATAAAGATTTGATTTCGTAGATGTTTCTTTAATTTTGTTTTAAATAGCTGAATTATTTTAGCCACGATTTATTTAATAATTATACGAAAATATTTGCTCCAGCAAAATTAAATTAATTATTTGCGAGCGGTTTAAAATATTTTTCACACGAATGGAAAATGTTTTTACTTTATGAAAAAATGAAAAAATTTTTTATTTGAACAGAATTATTATTTTTAAATTTTACTTCCGAAGGTTTTTTTGTTTGGGCGCCAATTTGTTGCGGGAGTAATTCAATACTTTTAAATTACTTCAACAAATAAGATAAAATACGAATATTTATCTTTTATTAAATTTAAACTTCAAGTTATTACAAAACACATTTAAACTTTAACTTATTACTGATACTTAATAATAGTGAGACCTGATATCCATAACATCGAGTATGGACCTTAACATTACTGTTCGACTGCTAGTTCAGGAATGACCATGTCTTCAAAATGAAGACATGACATTACTTTTGTTTCCTTTGTTTCAATCAAAAGATGGCCGACCAAAAAGGTGGCGTGATACGGAACATCCGCCAAATATGATGACACTTTGTTGTCAGCGTATTTGGTGGTGTCCGTTCGTGAGAAGCTAGGTAGAATATAGACAGCTATTATTCCGAGAATTAGGAATAATAGTTGTCTATAATTTGTTCGACACATTTTTGTAGACAAACTGAATCGTCTGCAAAAACGGGACGGAAGAAAGTCACTGGTAAATCTTTTCGAAGTTAAATATAATTCAGCCAGCAATATTGGTAAAAATTTTAGAAACAAGACCGAAACTAAGACAAAGACCGAGATCAAGACAACGAATATTGATGGAGGAGGACCAAAACTACCACGTGGTCTTATGCTCTGTCTTAAACTTGCTTTTGCTAATCGCTCGTAAAAAATAAGTACTGTTGGGGCATTATTGATGGATATTCTTAAGGTTTCCAATATTTTTTAAAACTCAAACAAATGTTTGGCCTTCTTTCTCTAGTTATAAATTATAATTAAACGAGGGAAAATTTGCGACTATAGCCTGTTTTTTTTATGGAAAAGTTTTCAACCCCCTAGATGCTGTTCTGGCGAATGCCAATGGACGTTTACAGTACTTTCGTTACCAATGAGTTAAACGATCAATTGAGTCCTTTAATTACAACTCTTATACACACATATGGATGACATTATTTAAAAAAAGTTTATCATTTATATTTTTAAAGTGCAACTGTTGAGCCTATTTATACACAAAAGTAGGCTTTATTCCATAAAACAATGAAAATAAATTTTCATTAAAACAGAATGATGTAAACTATATTTTAACAAAATCAATAATTTTAGACTTTGTTATATTCAGCGTTGATGAATGAGTTCTTTTGTTTCTTGTTTTTCTTCCTTATTCTTTTTTTTTTTGAAGAGCCTCCTCCTTCAGCTTGCTTTTTGACAATAAGAATAAAATTGGGTCATGAAATAAACACAACACAATATATTACTCGTATGTGCTAGCAAATCAAAAACATTCGCAGCGCCGGGTCGCTTTAACAACATTTAAAAATGACCACAGAAAAGCAAAAAAAAATCGTATACGTTACTACGCTACGTTTAGGTACCTACGTCCTATTTCGAATGAGTATGTAGGCCTATATTAAACGATTAGAAATTGAAACTTAGAAAAAAGAATTGGATTAACAGAGCGAATTTAAAAAGTACAGCCTACGAACAAAATTATACAATCGTAGGTAAACTTATGTTGGCGAATAAGTTCTAAATTATTTTTAATGGGTTCATTCCAAAGTAGTACTGTGTTATTTTCGAAGCAACTGCGTTACTCAGGTAAATAGGTAAGTACGTGTGTTTTGCTTCCGCAAGAGAAAAAAAAAATAAGAAAAGAATATTATGAAAGAAAATTTTGATTTGTCTGTCAAAACTTTGAATTATAATTTTCTAAATGACAACATGTTACCGTAAATAATGTAAATTTTTAGACTGCATTTTTATGTATAGGTATATAATTATATTTTTAAATATTTAAAAAACAAATATTACCTGTACTTACCTATTGTTAACTTCCATATACACATTTAAGAAGGTAATCAACAGATAATTGCGTGTTCTGCCACTTCATACGCACATACATATGGGTAATCCAAAACCTGGGCAAACACTGGCAATTTTAGAGCCAGTTTGGATGGTTTATATAAGGGCTTATTTACACACACATACACACATACGTAGGAAATACGTCCGTCCATGTAGGCTGGTTTATCATTTCTTGTAGAGATAAGAAATGGCGGATCAGTTTTTGTACCAAATTGTGACATCACAGTAATTGTTTGATTAGTCGCTGTTCAGTTCTCATACATTACTTGCAAGTACATATAAGTAATTACGTTTGAACATATTTAGTGCATTTGTTTAACATCATAAAGACGAATATTAGCCAGCCTTTTGGCAGCAACTGTCATTGGGGATTGGAGCACCTCTATCTCATACCAATAATGTCCCCTTATCATTCCTCCAATAAGTTTTTAGTGTGTTTTCCAAAGGAAAATTCAGTGCAATGACAGGACCTGGGGGTGGGACCTATGAAGAAGCGCCTATCCTGAGTCGTAGATCACAAATATATAGGTCACTCAAATTCTTCTGTACACAATATATATATATATATATATATATATATTTCCACTTTTTGCTCATTTTGGAACATTTTGGAAGTCTGTGAACCCTCTGCTGTTTGATCTATGACAATGAATCTTGGGATGGTGTTAGAAGCATTCCTGGGCTACAAATTCGTGTTAAAATTTTTGAAATTTATTTGTTATTTTTTGAGGAAGGGGTTCTCAAAGTGTTGCAAACCAAGCATATTGTCATCACCATAACTATCGTAAATTTGTAGATTTTGGCTTGAAATTATTATGGTAGTTTCAAACTATTTGTGACTGGTTTGGTATTAAATTTGAGCGAAATCGATCAACTGCTTTTCGAATGGTAGCCATTACGAATTTGACACTTTTTTTACTGATTTTGGCGTTTTTTGAGAGTCCATGGAGCCTCCGTTTTTTGACTTATGGAAATTAAACTTAAGATAGTATTAGACGCTTTCATGAAGAACACGTTTGTGTTAAAATTATTGAAATTCATTTAGTAGTTTTGGAGGAAGGGGTTCTCAAAGTTTTGCAAACCCACCACGGTGTCATTACGATAATTCCCGTAAATTAAAAGATTTTGGCTCGAAATTTTCAAGATAGTTAGAGACTATTGAGGACTGGTATGGTTTTGAATTTGAGCGAAATCGGTCAGCTGGTTTTTGAATGGCTGCTATTACAAAATTTGACACTTTAGGAAAATACACACTTACTGCGGTTGATGATGCGGCAGAGATATTATTTTTTTTATTTTTTTAAATTCTATGAGGGCAGTTTACTTTTTTTCACTCTTAGTTTGCCATGAAAAAAATGTTTGTTTTTGAAAATTTTTGGAAAACTATTATGCAGAGTTTATGTGTTGGGTAGTGGACATCACGGAACATAAACGCTTCCGCCCCTCAAGTTTATTTTACCCCTTTTTACAGCCTTATAAAAACGAAACTTTGTGCAAAAAAGTGTTCACAGCTTTTAACTCCAAAACTATTGCGCTTATAAAAAATGTGTAAATATCTTAATTTGTAAAAAATTTTATGAGAAAACTTTTTTGCTAACGATAAAATTCTCTGTAAAATTAACCTTTTAAGAAGAAAAACACGAAAACAACCGTGAGGTATGGTTTATACCATCTTGGAGGGCTGAGCGGTAAGTATCAGCTTGAGTGATGGCGATTATTCGATTTCATAATAGTTCGTCCCCTAACACGACAAACCTCAAAAGGTAAAACATTATCTTCATTTTTTCCTGAGAAAAAGGGGGGATGATACAAAAGCTTTGTTTTGAGGTTGGCCTGCTCATTTTTTCGTACAAACTACGTTGGTAACTTATAACACAAAATTAGTCAACAAAATTGAGATTGTTTTTCTCCCTCTACCGGCCAACCATTATACAAATGTTTTATGGAATTTTGGGTTGGTAGGTGGGTAGGTACCTACCTAATTATTTCTAAATCATTGTAAACGTGTCGAAACGCTCGTCAAAAGGATTATCCTTTCTGGCTGTGTGTTCATTTGTACAAAGCAAACGTAAAAAGCCGTTCGGTATTGATGCAAATTATTCGCGTATAACGTCTTAATTAAAACACGGAGACTATTATTCTAGACTCTCTGCAGCGAAAAAGATACCACCCTGGTATCTGCTACGTGGCTTTAATTTGAAAATTATTAAAACAATATATGGGATAATGGCGAGTAATTTGTAAACAAGAAAACGACGGTGTGACGGAATTTTATGTAAATTGTCGATAAGTTTTCATTGGTATTATAACCATTTTGAGAAAAGGCCATTTACACGCCGAATTAACGATGTAACCGAGTGAACCGTGGAGTCTACCACCTGTTTTTGTCGACTGCCCTTGCTCTTGACAGTTCATTTAAATTTCTCTCTCTCTCTTACACCGCCGAATAAATCATTTTTCATGTCGATTTTTGAAACCGAAATTCTGCTGTTCAGATATGCTCGTGCTCCTGTGTGTTTGCAAATAGCGTTGTTCTGTGGACCCAAAATAGACGTAATATAGAACTATTTTTTCTACCTTTCTTTGTTTCTCTCCTGTTCTGTTCTTCAAAGTGTAGCTTAATCTGACTACGTACCACTCGAACAAGTTCACCACACGAAACTACATTCGCTTCTGTCAATTGTCATTTTGACACAAAATTGAAATTTTAGCTTAGTATGGGATACCAAAACTAAAGTGCAGTCAAAAGACGTATAGATAGCCCGATCGAAAGGGAGTCCAGTGCCACATCTCAACCGACCCTTCCGAAGCTCCCTCGACACAATGCTACCACTTCCAACACCTTGTATTCTTTATGTTAAGATTATTTTGCACGGCTAAGGGGTGGTCCACATCCACAGTACCCCACTTTCATCTACGCCTTTGGCTCAGCCGAACGTTTTCGCACAAAAAACTCGTACATTTATTCAAATAGGTACCTACGTTTATAATTCGAATATAAGTTGTATTCGATATGACAGAAAAGTGCAGCTCCTGAAGTTTTAGTTCTGAGAATTGAAAAGAGGTGCATTAAAAGCTCAAAAAATAGATAAACTGTATTACGTCTGTTGGATACAGAATAAAGAGCAGAACAAATTGATATCTCCGATAGAACAGTGCAAAGCACTTATCCATATCGAACAGACCTATATTGGTATCCTTGAATTTATCTGATTATGAAACAAAATGCTGTTTTGGTCAAATTTTAACCCTTGAAGGAGGGGCAGAAACTTTGATTCTACTACCTACCCAATTCGAGAGGTTTCTCCTTTACCCCTGCCTCGTTCTACTTTTTTTCTTGATTAAAACTAATTAAGTATTTTGTCAACAGGGCCGAGCATTGCGATGTATAGATTTTTCTCACTTTCCGATTTGAAATTTTCCACTCAAATCATTTTTTTGCATTTACCTACGTTAACCTACAATACCCAAGTCAATGTCGAAAATTGATCGCTTTTAAAAGTACGAAAATTTAATTATTACATGTACCTACTGGCTACACACATCGATAAATCATTCATAATTCTTCAGTTGCCTTGTAAAAAAATGCGTAGGTACGAATAATAGCGAGTGAATTAATTTAGTTTCTATTCTATATAACTTTCATTATTATATACATATATATAATTAGGTTATTTCTTGTGTCACGAACGATGATTGATGGATGCATACCTATTTTTCCAACAAAAATTAGATGTACCTACATGCCCTATATTTGACCAACCAAATGCATCCCAAGAAAGGTGTAAGTAAACTTTCCCAGCTAGCTCCATTGGATTTAGATTTTAAATGAGATTCTCAACCATGTTAAACATTTAACACACTATTTTCGTATGGAAGAGGAGTGAGAAAAAAAATGGAGCACATAACCCACGCGATAGGTTATAGTTCTTTTCGAAAACTTGCAGGTTTCTTTTCCATCCCGGAAAACTCGACAAAAATGTGACGTTCATTTGACAAAATTTCTGTTAAAAGTTTTCTTTTCATGTATAGATAAGCAGGGCCGGCAACTTTTCATTTTCCCATGTGTAGGAAAAAAAAAAAAATTTTTTTTTGGTGCAAATTTTACACAGAATAAAGAGTAATTGTATGTAAACGTAATTATTTCCCATGTATAGAGAAAATCACTTGGGAATTTCTCATGTGTAGCGATTGCTATACACGCTATACAAAACTTGCCAGCCATGTAGATAAGGACGAACCATAGCCGAAATAATTTACTAACCGTCTCATTCCCTATTTAGTTCTATTTTTTCTACCGTGGTGAATGTGGTAAAAGAGCACCAAATCAGTTTTTAAGTAGGTTTTCTATTGAAAATCTACTTATTAATCTTGGCGTCATAGTGAGGTTAGGTACGTTTTTCATTTCATAACTAAAATAAAATTTTGGCACTAATAACTCAAATTCATATATAAATGTATAAAAACCAATTTCTAATTACCACAAGTCGCGATTTTTATCCGATATTCATGAAATTTGGAACGAATATTAGTTCTAAGTCAAGGAGCTGACCTATTGATTTTGTTACAGATCGGCCAAATGGTACTTCCGGTATGGTTATTTTTATTTTTATTTCGCGTAAAAAATGCCTAATTTTTGACTAATAGAAACATAATTCGGAACAAGTATTTATTACGATCTATTAATAAATTTTTAGTGACTACCTAATTTAACATTTTTCAAAAATCTACTGTTTCTAACGGAGCTGCAGTTGCGTTAGTTTTTTTTTTTAAGTATGTTTTCTTTAAACAATCTACTTATTACGCTTGGTGCGGTATTAGCCCCCAGGATTTAGGGGTGGGTACATCTTTCGTTTCATGACCTCAAGAAAATTTTGGCACCAATAACTCAAATTCATATATGCATATATATAAAATTAAGTATACATAGATATAAGTCAATTTCTTGTTCCAATGGTACAGGTCGCAATTTTTGTCCGATAATCACAAAATTTGGTACAAACATTTGTACTAAGCCAAGGAACAACAGACCTATTGATTTTTTTGCAGATTGCCCGCATGGTACTTCCGGTAACACTATTTTTGTTTTTATTTCGCCTATAAAATGCCTAATTTTAGACCAATAGGAACGTAATTCGGGAACAAATATTTATTACGATCTGTTAATAACTTTTTAGTGACTACCTAATTTTACATTTTTCGAAAACCTACTTTTTCTAACAAAGCTGCTGCTACGTTAAAGTTTTTCCCTTTTATGTCCATCAGTTTTAATTTTATCGCAAAAATAGTTCATTAAAAAAATATTCGGCTATTAATTTACTTTGTAACAAGTGATTAGTCCAGAACCGAGAAGATGCAGTTTAAAATCAATTTTTTTGTTGTCGCTGTCATTTCACACTCTCACAACGCTAATTTTTAAAGGAACCATCGCTATTAATATTTAACTTTTTCTGTACTCTGACTATTTTCAGTTGGGTTTTAGCATTTTTTTGGGGAGCGAGGCAAAGTGGACCAAGGAAGAACACTAGAAAAAGAAGGAGAATGAGTATTTAAAGATGGCCTTTGCTTCTATGTAATGGTTTCGGCAGGTCACGAATCATGTTCAGTCGTGTTTTTGAGGCATTTTTAACAATATTTTATTTCCGCATTTTTGATAATTTGTTTGGTAACCCTGGCCCACCTATAGAACCACCACTGACTATTTTATTTCAACAAGCAAACTTTGGAGACTAATGTGAATGCCATATCATTTCAAAATTTTTTCTAGGTGGTCTGCATAACGTAGTGATTCTGTGCTTGACCACGACATAGTCTACCTACGATCAAAATTATATGGGTTTGAGACTAACCAATTTAAATTAAAAAATCTGAAATTAATATTTAGTTAAAAGAAGTCTGTGAATTTAGCATTTCCACCAATTAGCATCCTTAATTCTCTTACACTCTCATTCAATAATTCTGACAGGTAGCTGATAATTCTAGAGGATGTAGGAAAGTATTTATCTCAGTGGTTGAATGAAAAGTATTTATAATAAGGGGTTATGTACCTATCTCACTGACAGAAGGTTTTTACGAAACCACACGAGACGAGCTACTCTCAAAAATTGATTCATGAAAATGTATATCATATTCAATCACATCTTTGGGACACTGAATTCAAATTTTTTATCAAAGTTTTCATTAGATACCACTGTTCAGTTCGACCAAAACTCAAAATGAGGGTGTATAGAACTTTTCACAAATTTTTCGTGTTACACAGGGTGACTCTAATAAACTGGAACTTTGAAACGGGTAGTGGCAGCCATGATTAATTGGCAGTACTTTAAGGTAGTGACCTTCGGACAGAGAAAATCTTTCCTTTCAGTAATCATGGGTCAGTGGAACGGATAATAATGTCATTTTGCCATATATCTAATTGTAAGTATTATCAAAAGGTTTAAAGACCACAAGATCGATATTTGACCGTATGGGATTTCTTCTTGTGGGGCTACCTAAAGTGTCAGGTCTATATGACTCAACCAGCAATACTAGATGTTTTTAAACGAAGAATTCCAGATGAAATTCGTTGTATTCCAACTAACATATTGCAGGGAGCAACTGGGGAGAAATGTGAAACCTCGCAGGATAACAGATTACATACTTGTGTAACAGTAGTCACCATCTATAGGACGTTATTAAACAAAAAGAATAATGATAATAATTTGGAATACTGATTCTCTATGGCAAGTTATGTTGGCGTAATTCCTTCGGATAAATTTTCTTTGAATTTTTTAATATTTTTGTGTGTTTAAAAAGATAACATTTTTTTGATTCACCCTGTTCGTCAACTCCTGGTGTTTTTTCAAGGCCCTGATTTTAAATTTTGCATTTTATTTTTCATTAAATTATTTTCGAACTACCCGGGGCTCGAAACGAAGAATTTTGAAAATTATTCAGAAACTTTCTAAGACATATGCCTACATTATTTCTTAAATTTTTCGTATTACTGATTTAAAATCTTTCATCACTTTTTTTACCAATTACCATTTTTCATTTTTTGGTGGCTCAAAATGGGAGATTGAGAAAACCTATATGAGAAAAAGCAAAAACTGTATAGTCAAGGGAAGATTAAACTTTATTAATTCCATAAATTTTTCATATTACTGACTTCAAATCTTGCATCCTTTTTTTTGACCAAACTATTTTTCATCTTTTGGGGCGTGTTTAGAACGGTTACCGGGGATGGAAAAGTGTTACCCGATGCATTCAAAAAAGTAATTTTGTACTCGAGAGCGTAATTTTTTTCCTGAGTAAACTGTTCAGAAACGTCTTTTTTTTTACTGAGGAGAGTAATTTTTTCCCCAATTCGGGACAGGAAAAATAATTCCCCGAGGTAACTGCATGTAATTCATTGTACAACAAAATGAAATCTCCTCAATCTCGTTCAGTTTAGGTTTGTTTTATTTACCACGAAAAAGTTAATCCAAGGTCGACACCAAACGTCAACCGAGTTTGTTTTTAAGTCTCGAAACTGAGCTCGATATAAACACAAAGACACCAACCTGACACTCGCGCACACCTCCACTCGAGTAGGTGCAGGATAGTGTCACCCCAGGGTAACACTTCCGACCCTTTTGTGAAAAAAAAAAAAACAACCACACAACAAACACCAAGGCGACACTGTGGAAAATAAAACGTGCAGTTTTGTAACCTGATGTCGATAGTGTCACTCCAAGGTTGCTTTTCATGGCAATTAAAACAAACTTATTGTGTTTACCGAGTAGGGTAAATGTGAGGTCACATGGTATGGAACTTTTACCTTCCCTGGTAACGTTTCTGAACACGCCTCTGGTGGCTCAAAATTTGAGATTGAATTCCTAAAATTATAACTGTTAGTGTAATTATGAAATTGGGACTCATATTTCCTATCGCTACCCGAACGTCGGGATTTTTAGTAGGTTTTCAAACCTGCTATTTATTTAAATTCATACCCAGTTTTAACGCATTGATCTCGAGCACCATTTTCTTTCCCATATCTACGTCAAATAAGTAACCTTTAAAGGGTGAGTAAAATAGCTGTAAGTACATTGCCTGCACTCGATGAAATAATCAAAATAAAAAACACTCAAGTACTCGTGTGAGGATATTATCCTAGGTAAAGATTAGGGGCTCGGACACCTCGATGACAGTCAACATCAAAAAGTTGTCTAATTTGATGCACTGGGTGATATTAGAAAAAAACACTTACAAATTACTTGTAACATCTTGCACGTCATTCATAATTGCCGAACTATGAGTAATTGGCTTATCCCCAATTACGTCACGTTTCCATGCGGGTGCATTCGTCCTACTTTGTCAATATTATCAAAGTACGACGTAATCAGACATAAATACATACATATTTATTTACATATATGTGCCCATGTGCATGTACCGAGCCGGATATAAAAAGCCTCAGTTGACACCAAAATTCAGCCAGTGTTTACTGAGGTTTACTCTCCATGTACCCGTGTACATTGCCAGTGAACACGCCAATAGTTTCTGTAGACTGCCTTCTGTCAGGCGAATCCTTCGAACACGACCAAAGCTATTCCACAACCTGCAATGCGGCATTAATTCAAACGTTCTTACATTCACTCACGTATGATATCATGGGCATATTCCATGCAGCAGCCACCAATGCTTCAGATGTGCACGTCTTGTCTGGTCCAATAAATACGGCCACGCCAAGATCACGCATCTCGGTCATTTTTCGAATGGTTAATGTTGTTGATACCAAACGTTGGTCGTCCGTATCATTTTTCTCCTTTGACAGGCCGGTGTTGGTAGCCAAAAATTTTAAATTCCAACCAGAAGGTAGAATTTCATTTTTATTGACATTCTCGATGGCCAAAAGTGAAGCTCCGAGAACAAACTGAAAAGAAAAATAAATAAAAAACAAGTAACAGGTAGGTATAGTCTAATCTTTGTTCTTCGCTATGAACTAAAATCGGTTAAAAAAAATGGTTTTGCTTTAAATTCGGTTCGTGGGTATTTTCGAATGGAAATATTATAATTTACGAAAGATTGCGTCTTATGTCCCCACCAGAGATTGAAAACGCTGACGAAAATCCGATGATGGATGCGTTTAATTTTCGTAATGTTCAAAAGGCTGAGTAATACCTAATATGATTAAATGATTGTATGGTGTTTTCGTAAAGTTGAGCAAAATTATTATTATTATTATATTACAAATTTATTGGAAAAATTTGTTGGGTTACTTATCTAAGTAGATAACCACAAAAACAAATTTGAATTATCTACTTGTGCTAGGTTTAGTAAGATGCAAAAAACTCTCATTGCCTGTCTCCACTGTACATTCTCAAAATCCGATTTGCTTCTTCACCATTTTGTCCTCGACAGCCGAACACCCTCTTTGAGGGAAACCTGAATAAGATATTTTTCAATTGCCCGTCTCCACTCGCTGAATCGTTGAAACTATCGTAATGCCTCATTGAACTAAAACACTTCCCACTGTTGTACACTACAAATCTTCTATCCTTTAATATTGTCCATAAGAGTGCTCCGCTATTATCCAATTTCTTCATACTTAACACACATGCATCCATCTAGATCCTCCTCTCCTCAATCATATTCCTTGGATGCTGGCTTAAGTAATTGAGATAAGATTTTATGTCAAATTAGAGCCTATAGCTTGATAAAGTTACATTAAGTATTTAAAAAGAAAAAAAAATGTGGATAGTATGCCAGTCGTATCCATAGATTTTACTAAGAATAGAGAGAATTTCAAATTGTGTGTGTTGCTGGTTACGTTTATGATAAGTTTCAAGATTAAAGTGGTATGTGTAACGTATATTTTCGTCTATTTTTAGAAATAACGAACATATTCGTCCACACATTTTCAAATACAAAAAACGTAGATATTTATCAACAATAATTATCCTATAACTCTTTATAAATAACCACTAAATTACCAGTATTTGATTTTATGAATATAGATATACTTTCTGTATATTCATGACTTAATTGTGCCTGTCCCTCGAGTACTCGACGAGTCAGCACAACCCTATAATAACAACACCCTACCTCACTTTACCTATGCGACACGTATGTTTTCATACCCTGAACGAGTATATAATCCCTCGATTCAGTGGAATAAGACACAGTTCCTCGACAGCTACTTCTAAGTACCTGGAACCTCTCTAGTAGAAGTCCCTAGTGAATAGATAGTCCTGCTTGTTGAATTGTGATTGTATATGTATAAATATTAACGTATGTTTATGTACTGTGATGTACGAAGTATTATTTTATTAAATGTGTAAACTCACTCGTGTGTTTTAAATATTATTGAGTCTCTAACCAATGTTAAGGTCCACGATAGTCTGTGGATGATAAACTTAAATCTATTCTAGAAGTATTACTGCTTTTAAAGTACGTGATATTTCGTGTATGGTGTAACACTGAAAGTGGTTCTAATTCGGTACATTACCACCTCTTTTGGCCGTAACAGTATGAAGTGCTAAATTTTCTTTTTAAGCACACGAATACAATAATTTTTAATAATAAAAACATATTTCGAGGTAATATATTTCATGTAAAAAAAATTTGTATTTTACAAAAAACTTCAAACAGCCATCATTTGGAAACTAATGAGTGGACATGGCCTACTGTTGATTTTGACCGAGAGCACAATTGAAATGCCTCCGGATTAAAATTTGAAAATTTTGTGAAGTGCTAGTGAAACTGAATAATCCTGTTGGCTATTTGATCGAATATTAAAAATAGGCCATTACATTATTTTTGAATTCGTGGCTCAACATCGACTGGCATGGCAGCCACATGCGTCTCAAATACATATAATAATACTTCCCGCAATGCATGGCGAAGGGAAATTTTTGGAACTTTTAGGCGCTCTTTACGTCCTATGCTGGAAATATATGGTATTCCCTTGTTTTATAAATAAATAAAGAAGCTTATTCAAACATTTTCGCGTTTTCTCCGTCATTTTCTACCATCGAAATCTGTACATTTTTTCATCAGTCTTCGGCACATTTTTTTTTCTTTCGTAGCACGGCTTAGTCTTCAAATTTTCATTTAAACTGTCCGAGAATTTCATTTGGATGCACACCTGTCTAATTTTCATTTCGCTATGTTTACCTAATATTCCTCTTAATATTCATTATTCGTCAAAAGATGCAAAAACTAAACAACCTAGCTATTTTTCTGCTCATAAGAAACAAAAACATCAGTGCACCGAAAATAAACGTGAAGTTAAATAATATCTATTCAATTTCCAATGGCGAATATTCCCAAATCTATACTTAATTTCCATTACCTAATCCCATTTCATTAATACTACATTTCGTTTGGCAAATGTTTCTCTACAGCTTGGGTGGGAAAACTCGGAGAACAAAGGATGTTGTTATTGCTGTTGAATTCTTTGAATTGTTGTTGGTGTATGAAAATACCTACCTACTTGTGTTAGAGATGAATTGTTGTCACAGTGGCTAGTGGTAAGAGGTAGGCTACGGGTTTTTGATTTTCCTCATGGTACCCAATGAGAAGAAAATGCCTGTTCCGTTCGCTCCGTTACAAAAAAATTAAATAAATTCGAAAATTCATACTGATAAGAATTTGAAAAAAACAAAGAAAATAGTTTAATTATTTTAATTTAAGAACAGAATGACCAGATTTAGACTTCTTCAGGATCGGAGGCACGCCTCCCGGTTTGGGAACCACTGATGTAGTATAAATGTTTATACCGGGTGAGTCAGTTTGACAGGCACCATAGGGAAATCCCATTTGGTGGGTGTCAATCTGACTCACTGTGAAAAATAACATGATAGAGATAAAAGTAATTACACCAGACAAAAATACGAAAATTACCTTCAATTATTGCGAGGAAAAGTCGTTAATAAGTTTTAAACACAATGTTTTTCTCCATAGCAAAATTAATTTTCAATTCATGTAAATAAGATTATGTCTAATCGATTTTTTCAAAATACCAATACAAAACTTAAACGAAGATAAAGGAGCCTACGAGACATATTTAAGGAGGCAATGAGCAACTTTTCATTTTGCGTAGGAATGGGTGAGTTTGGGGGTCAAAGTCCGTCTAAATATTTTGAAAACCATAATTTCGTCAAACTGACTCACCCCGTATATATATAATATAATGTACAGGGTGTCCAGGAATTGTCTCCCAAGCCAAGTAGTCCTTGTAAAACGCATCGAGAGAAGTAAAAATTCCTATTAACATGGGCTTTGAAACTGGTTGTTTCAGAGATACAAGGCTCTCAAATTTTCAAAATTTTCATAGTTCAGTTGAATGAGGAAGTTCAAAAAATTATTCTGAATTAACGTTCGTTTGACCAGGTCCTATCTTCAATACTTACAAAGTTAAATTCATTTGAAATTGGAAGAATTTTATTGAAATTTTAGAACATGTCTAATGTTCATTTTTTTTAAATTCTGAAAAAAAAGTTCTGATACCTGGATTCGAACCTGCAACCTTTACACAATTTGTACTACCATCTTTTGTAAATTTTGCCTTCAAATAAATGAATAATATGTAACTTATCTGACACACACATATGAAAACCTGTATCTGTGAAACAACAATGCAAAAAAAAAAACATTCAGGCATAATTTTTTAGCTTCTCTCCGTGATTTCTACAAGATCTATTTGGCTTGGGAGATAATTTTTGGACACTCTGTATAAATGATAATAGGGGGAAAATATAAGAATGACTTTTAAGTATTGACTCTTGCATTCGGCCCTTAGTTTTCCTATTATCATAACATTGTCACTCTTTAATCAGTTGCAGTGGAAACTTCTTAATAGGGACATATTGGATGATACCATTTTTGTTTCACCTAAGTAGTGTCCCAATTGAACGATGTTGAAAGTTCAAATTACAAAAAACAAACGGTGAATTTTAGTATTTGACTTCTGGTCCAGTCACATTAAAAACAGTTAAATTATTTAATAATTATTACCGTATATGTTAATATGGTAAGATCACATCCTATATCTTTCTTTTGCATCACAAATGACAGATAGATTTTTATGAAAAATGTAGCAATTGAAAGAGCTTCGAGCACTAAATGCGTCAGGGTCGATGATATTTTCCAAAATTAAATTGGGGATTGAAAATTTAGAAAAAAGATTAAAGGTGGGCCCAGACTTATAACGTCAGAGCAGATGGACAAATATGGCACTCCCAGTACATTTATCCTTTTCTGCATTATTCTGTGCGAATAATTCGCTCAAGCCCAGCTAGTATTATATATACCGACATATATTTATGACCAAAAAAAATTATTCTACTTTTATTGTTTTATTTGTGCACCTCGAAAATGTTTTTTCCATCTTTAAACACTCGGATGGAGAAATTCTTGTCTCATGCAACAATTTTCTCTCCTTTAATTCGAAAGTGTAATGTACTATAAGTACACGTGTATGTCAGAAAAGTCAAAAACACGCAGAAATTGTGGCATTGGTTTCGCATTATGTCGAGGCGAAACGAAATTATAAAATTTACCACATCGGGGTTAAAAATTCTCTCCCTCCAGAATTTGATAGGCTATCGTGTTCGTTCGTGTCAACCAGACAAAAAAAGAACCAAAATTTCGTCCATCAAAAATGGAATGACGACAATGCTCTTTGTCTGTCTTTCCATTTTTTCACTTGAAATGGAAGATGAACAAAGTGAAGAAAGTGAAGAAAGTGAAGAAAGTGACAGCATCGAAGGAAGAATATACTGTAGTGGTGGGCGTTGTTCGAGTGAAATATCTTTAGGGACACATTTACTCAAGTCAGTGTAGGCCTAGAACAAACCAATTACACTTATTAACTTCACCAGCAGGAAGGGAAAAGGTTTTTTTCTCAGATTTTAAAATTTCCTCTGTTTACGTGCCATACAAGGTCAAAAATGGGAAAGAGAAAACCACACTGCCATTGTTCTGACAGAGTGTTACAAAAATTAGGAAAACTATAATCTAAACGGGAACAAGGTCACATCCAGAAAATTTAGTGAAGTGTCAGTGAGCCTTACTGGATGAAAAGATGAAGTCTTTTTATTCTTTTTCAACTATATCTATACCTAGTATCTACTTGTTATGTAGTCCATATTGGAAATGAGATCGTAATTTATTTATAGAGAAAAATTTAGATACGAAAGCAAATAAAATACGTCGGTTACTCGTATGTGAATGAGGAGGTATGAGAAGATGAATATGTTGAAGACGATCTGTGCACAATATTTCTCTCATGGTAGGTACCTAAATAATAAAAGCTGCTAAAAATGGGAAAGTTGGTTTAAACTTAATGTTGCAAAAAATATGAAAAATCTAAAGTCATGCCATATTTATGGTAGAGAAGTATAGAGGTGGAGGAATGCTGCACAGAAAACTTCTATATCAAAATTAACAGAAATGGATAATTATGTTCTTAAACTCCATCACCCTTCGTGAATTTTACAAAATTCAAGAATAGGAAAAATCTTTACCAACCCTACCCCCCCCCAAAAAAAAAAAAGTAATTTCATCATTAATCTTTGTTTTCTTTTGACTCAAATTTTCGAATTCCTTCCCATAACTCTACTGAAAAAAGAGATGAAGAAAGCAGTAAAATTAACTGTGATTTTTAATCAGCTTCAAAAAAAGAAGGTGGTTACCAATTCAATCCATATAAGTACATATTTTATGTTCGTTCCACCATAACTTCTCTACCTATGCACTGATTTTGATGAACTTTATTATAAGCTTTTATTTTAAATTATAGAGTATGATCTCATGGTAGTCTCATTATATATTTTTTAGAATCGATGAGATAGTTTTGGAGTTATCCTAAAATAAAAAACCGTTTGTTTTAAAGTAATATTGCCGCTAACGCTAGAAACGTAACAGCACTGAAAAAATTCTCTCAGTAAGAACATCTAACCAACTTCAAAAAACCAAAAACGAATAAAAAACGAGTGAAAATGCTCCAAAAAGATCAAAATAATTATTTTAAAATTTCTCCAGTGAATCTACTGGAATTCAATCGAAACGAAAAAAAGCATTAGGTGTGATGAGTATGGTAAATTAATAATTTTTTTCTAAAAATACAATCGATTTCAAAAAAGCAATAAACACGATAAAAAGTGAAAAATAATATTTTTAAAATTTCTTCAGCAAGATGTAGGACTAAACCTATTGGAATTGTTGAAGTCGGAGCACTAATTAAGAAGTTTTGTCATAAAATTTGACGGAATTGACGTATAAAGCTTACATGGGAAGGAAAAGTGCCTTATTGACCTATATCTTGCTGGAGAAATTTTAAAAGTACTATAATTTTTCTCTTTTTAGCGCATCTTTTATTGTGTTTTTTTGAAGTCCGTTCTATTTTTTGAAAAAAATTATTTATTTACCCTTACTTATACTTTTTTTCGTTTCAATTGAATTCCGGTAGATCTTAATAGATACGTAAATTTTAAAATTATTATTTTTCTACCTTCAAAGAATTTTTATTCGTTTTTTACTCGCGTTTTGTTTTCTAAAGATGGTTAGTTAGGTTCTAGAGAACATTACGTTTCTTATATTGGTGGTGAAAAATCATTCTTCAGAATTTTTTTTTCAAGAAGTTAATTTTATTTGCTTGTAAAATGTGGAACCAGTGGTGAAGCCTGGTCTGGGGAGCCATATCCCTTATAAAATGATGCTGCCGGATAGATTATGAATAAAAACCTGTTCCCAATTTTATAAATCTTTTTTTTTCAATTTTTTCGTTAAAAAACCTTGACTTTTATTACAATGTTTCACCTTAGTGATCCTAAATCGTATAGAATCAATACGAAATTAAATTTCGAAGCTAACTGTTGAATATTATTTGAAATCAAAAACTAAGTATATACAAAATTTTTCCACTATATGGAAATACATTGAATAGTGTATATGTTTTTGCCCCTCAACAGGGCAACCTTCAAACCCCCTCGCCATGGCCCTAAAATTTCTCAACCCATAATTATAACATCATCACCTCCTCAACGCATCCTCTACCATTGATCCCCGCCAGAGTAGTCATCGAGATAAAATTTTTTAGCTCCTCGCCCACCTCCGATCATCACCAGGACGACCCTAAAACCCCTCAACATGGACTTAAAATTGCTCAATCCATAATTATGACGTCATCATCCTATCAAGGGCCATAATGGAAGAGAGAAAACAGTACCATTCAAAAATAATAGCCAGTAATGACGTCATTGCGTTTCTAAAAGTGATATATGCAAATTTTTAACTGACCATCAGCCCAGAAACAAATCCATATTCAAAATTCTCTCGTTCTCCACTTAAGAAAATTGGGCAGAAAACTTTAAGCTTTATTTGATAATAAATTGCCAGCATAAGCTAAAAGAAGCTTTATCTCACTCTAATCTGGCTTCCCAAAGAACGTTCATGCACCCCTTCAATGGACCACCTAAAAAATATTTAGCTGCTCCACTATATTCAACCAATATTGGTATACCTACCTTTTATTGTTAAAATTGCATTCATCAGAATCGTGGTAGTGATGACAGTTCTTCAAGACTGTGTAGGAGATCATAACTTATCTGAAGCTTGAGTAGGGGTCAGAAATGCGAGAAAGACCAAGTAAACCACTAATTTTGATGAATTTTTATTTGATTTTGCTTAGTTTGGATTTTTGATGAAAATGAATCGCTGAAAAAGGACTAAAATTAAAATTAACTGTTCATTTTTGAGATTCGAATTAGAAGTGAGTACCTCTTGAAAAGAAATTATTCTAAGCCTTTAATCACCTTTTTCAGCAAAGAGTGAAAGCATAATCTTAATTTTAATTGGATTCAAATCCAACTCGCTCGTGACTAAGTTGATATGTCATTACTATACAATTCGTGGAATTAAATGAGAAATTTTCAATTTTTCTTCGAGAGGAGTTTGTTTAAACTAATCACAAGAATAGTGAAACATTAACTTATTTTTGACCCAGAATTTTTGAATTTTTTTTACCATATTATGGTGGGATCCTTTACGTTAGTGTGCAGTTGTTTTCATTATTATAAAATACTTTGTTGACTTTATTCCTCGAACCGCAACCATTAGGTCGAAGTTTTTTGAGATAATTTCTACCAATAAACGTTTCACAGAATCGCAGACATTTCGAAAAACATCATAATTCGATGTTTACCATCTTTAGCTCGTATATAAGCCCGCGTAGCTACATTTAAAGTAACTAATAGCCAAACATAACATCAATTGCGAAAAAATCAAACCATTCTCGCAGAAAAATTTTAAAATTTATCCCCTAAGTAAAATTAGGTCCATCGAAAACTTTTGGAGCAAATACACGAAAAATTTTCCATCCAATATGTTCGTACCCGTGCCAAATAGAAAAACAAAATTGAAAAGAGTAAACGACAAATTTCTTCAGCTTATACTTACGCCGACTCTACCTATATATATATATTCAATTTAAATATACAGTGTTTTAAAATTTTAAAATTTTTTTATTTCTTTGCTCCACAACTTTTAAAATGATAGCAGAGCTTCATATTTTCGCCATTTTTGTGGAAAGATTCGGCGTAAATCAATAGCCACGTAACGATACGAAACTGTTTTATGGTTAATTTAATTTTTAGTATTCCATAAAGTTTCGATTAAAAGAAAGTAGCGCGAAAACACCGCCGGCAGGGTAAATGTTTTTAATTTTACTTGATTTTTAAAACGTAAACATTTGGCCAAAATTATTAGTAGTGAAAATTTCACGCATTCAAAGGTAAATGAACCAATATACTTACCTAACGTACAAATACATACTTTTTATTTTATCGTATTTTTCAAAGGAAAAAACAACTATTGCATTGGGTTCAGCGATTCTGAGTCGTAGATCACGAATTTATAGGTCACTCAAATTCTTCAGTACACAATATATATATATATATATATATATAAATATATATATATATATATATGTTACTGTCAAAACGCTATTTTAGTCAAAACTAATTTTAACCAGTCAATAGTATTTGTACCTAACCCATTTTGTCAATACCATTTTTGACTTGTCAAAACTAATACTGACCAAAGAAAAAATGTTTTTTTGGTTAAAACTATTACTAACCAAAAAAAATTTCATCCTGGAAAAATAACAACACCCCGTGGGGGTAACAACACCCCGTGGGGGTAACAACACCCCGTGGGGGTAACAACACCCCGTGGGGGTATTGCTGAGGAGTTGCTCGGATCTGTAGTGAATATGAACGAGATTTTTCGTACTCCCTGGGTGTTCCTTTATTTTTCGATGTTATCATTATATAGAGGAAAAATAAACGAAAATTTAGCAAAGCTGAAACTACAAAATAAAAAGTCGGCTTTTCATTTCTTTTTTAATATTAATACTTTATAATATTCACAATGTTTTCGTACAAAGATTTCATTCTTGACTTGAATTAAAATAGTATCAGTTTTGACTTTTGAAGAAGATGATAAAAATATTGAATGTGTTATTGAAAGTAAAGAAAGTTTTGAAAAATTTTCACAAAAGCTGAAAGAAGCCGTCATTTCATTTTCAATCCGTTCATCAAATACTAAAAGTACGTCAATGTATTCTGAAAAGGTATCTTCTTATCTACTCAATTAACTTCAGACCTGTCACACACATCAACTAAGCTACGAGTTGGACAGGTACTTGGGCTATTTTAAATATGACAAAGTTTTTTTGGACACCACAAGCTAATATTGTTTTCATAAAATATTCAACTTAAATTCGACATTACATCAATCATCTACAAAATAAATTAGGGTACTTAATTTTTTGGTAAATGTAAATTGAAAAGCGAAAAATTCCCACTCTCCAGTCTCCATGAATTCTAATGATAAAAAAATCTGATAACTGAGACTTGTATTTCTATACCACTTTGCATGATTCACTGAAACATTTAAAAACAAATGCCTCATCCAAGCTGGTAAAAATAACAACACCCCGTGGTTTTGACTCGGCAAAACTAGTATTACCTTTATGAAAAAAATATTACTGAGGTCAGAATTGTACAAAAATAAATACGAATTTCAATCTTATCAATTTATTGTTAATTATTATCTCATATGGCCTTATTTTTGTTATTTTTAATTTATAAATAATAATTTCTGACACATGCCTATATGCTTTTTATAGTACTATGGTGTAACTGTATAAAAGAGGTCCTATTGTACCTGATAGAACACTCTTTATGTGTTACACCTTACCCTAGTATATTAATATCAAGAATAAATATCAATACCTATAAATGTGAATTGTTTAAGTAATTTACTATCCACACTCGTATGGTGCACCTTAACTTTCAGGAATCTGACTTTAAATAAAATAGTTCAAACATGAAGAGTTAATATAACAAAATAATAATTTGTACATATAACAGTTCATAAATAATATTCAACATTTAGAGAACAATATTAGACAGTCTCATTCAGTAGGTTACAGTATATTATGGTTTAAAATAATTTTGAACAGTACTTTAAAATGTTCAAGATATAGTCCAAGACTACTTGATAGATATTAAGTTAACAGTTTTAAGACTGAAATAAAGTCAGTACGATTATTCTACTTGAAACATTGGTTTGTATACTCTTTCAGGTATATGTTTTTACACTGTACCTAGTTTGTGTGAGGTAGGAATTTTCTGATTAAAAGAATTTGTGTATTTGGGTATATTTGAGGGACCAATGTATTGAGGTCACTGAATATCCCATTAGAAAATGTATAAAATATTTAAGGAATGTAGAGAAAGAATAACAGTAAATAATTTACAGGAATAATTGTCAATGAAAATGGAAATATTTTCATGTAACCAAATATGTTCGTCTATAATTAAAATGGACAAATATATATTTACATTGTGAGTAGTTTAGTGAAGTGTCAAAACAATTTCTTAATCATTATATTAATGTGAGCTTTGCCCCCTAAATCACTTTTTTTCCAATTTTTTTTACAAAACACCCACTTTATTTGATGACTACTATATGTATTATAGAAGCATGGGTAAGTGTATATCAGAAATTATTTTAAAAAATTATATCATATCACCCTATATTTTTGTTGCAATTTTTAAAATTTTAAAATTCTTTTGAATTAATTTTGAACATATGGCTGCTTTATCATATAGTTGGTGGTTAGGTGAGATGAATTTTTTTTTCCTATGCCTTTGTCGTATTGAGAGTGTAAGTATGAGGTGAGTTAAAAAAATAAAAAAATGTTTAAAGGCGGTTTGGGGGCAAAGTCCCCATCATTTCTTCTACATATTTGTATAATGAATAAGAACTCGTTACTAAATTCAACTTTTTACATTAAACATTTTTAGTCGATACTAGTATTGACCAGTCAAGACTGATATTGTCTAGTTCATATTTTAGTCAATTCTAGTATTGAGTAAGAATGTAATAAAATATAAGTCAATATTAGTTTTGACTAGTCAAAACTAGTATTGTCAAAAGGTGTTAGAAATAAATAGTATTGACTGGTGAAGACTAGTGTTGACTTAATTTCGATATTGAGGGTAATATATTAGTGTATTTTCCTTTGGGAAATACAACTATTGTATTCAGTAAAATGGCGGGATAAGGGAGACCTGTGGAAAATCACTGATCCTGAGTTGTAGATCACAAATATATAGGCAATGAAATTCGAGACAGTGTTAAAAACTTTCATGGGCTACATTATCTTGTGAAAATTTTTGAAATTTATCCTCTGGTTTGGGAGGGAGGGTTCTCAAAATGTTGCAAACCCATCATGTTGTTTTCACAATAACTCCCGTAAATTAAAAAATTTTGCCTTGAAATTTTTATGGCCGTAGGAGGCTATTAGGGACTAGTTTGGTATTGAATTTGAGCAAAATTGGTCAGCTGGTTTTTGAATGGCAGCCATTGCAAAAGGGTTTTAAAGGTTATTGTTCTGATTGTGGTTTCGATTACAAACCCTAGTGGTGGTAGAGTGGGTTAAGTACCTACATATGTGTTAATGCTGGTTATACCGAATACCTAGTTAAACTGCCGATGAGTAGAGTTTAACTTTAATTTACCACTTATCTTATCGGTTAAACCTGATTTATCCCACAGTTTAAGGCTTGTAGTTATAACTGGGTCTTAGAGCAGATGCATACCCATCTGTACCTTTCACAAAAGTTGACGATCATGGAAAACAGGCAGAATTTTTCATAAAAATTGTTATTTTCTGCCCTTCCAAAAGAAATAGGTCAAAAACTAATCGAGATAAAGACAAAAAGTACTAAGCCTTTACGAAAGAGCGAATTTTTTCCAAAGTTTTTCATACCTACGTATGGCCTTAACTCGACTTTTTTCCTGTGACACACTCGAATGACGCATTAGAATAACAACATTTTTAAGACGAGTTTAAAAACAAAGTTGCAGCTAGGTATACAACTACCACAACACCTATGTACTCAAACTACCCTATATCGCTATTAGGAGTTTTGACGTCCACTCCGGCAACACCTTGTATATATTTGTAGTGGTAAAATATCGACCATAGAAAATAGTACTGAGAACAATATTGAAAAATGTCAAAAAGATGATAAAAAATTAATAACGATAATTTTATACAATATTTTGACAAATAAATCATATTTTCCATCCATCTTAAGTTGTTATTGTGTGTGGGTGGGGCGAATAAGCAGCTCCGTGTTCATGAACCGACCAAAAAAGTTTCTACTTCAAGGTGATGAATTTTTTGTTTGTTTTTCTGCGCGAATAAAAATGTCTACAGTTGGTTCGAAAAATACAACTGCTTCGTTTCGAATTCCGTTTTTGGTGTGAAAAAATATTATTTACAAGCGGGTTAGCGTTACCAAGGCTAAGTGTAGGTATGGTACATTATGATATTGCTGAAGTAATTTAGACAATGGCCCCAGCAAAAGAAAGAAGAAGTAACACGAAAACTGGACAAAAAACTGCGTGAAAGAAATTTCTTTTGAATTTAATAATAATGCGAGTATTCATTGGAACGTCTTTTCTGCGATTCATCTAATTTAAAAATAACTTCTTAATTGGAGCTTTAATTGGTACCCGTGGCTGGGAAAGTAGCAATAAAAGGATACTGATGTTGATTTAGAAAAAATAAAATTTTAGATTGACGAATTTATATGGGTAAATATTATGCGTGCAAAATTGTTGGGACGTCAAATTAATTTGCAGTGAAGGCTTTATTTTCACTATCAGCTTCCATATTTTTCGCAAATGAATGATCCAAAGGTAGAAATACAAAAATAACATCGATCTTTCTTCAATTTTTACTGCAAATATTTGAAAATAATAAATTACGGTAGTTCACAGCCGATTCATTTGGGAGCGAGAGGGCGGCCGGTATTTTATATTTATACCTAACAAAAATCAATGTTATAATATCAGTGGAGGGTTATTTTCTCCAAACTTTCATAGCTTTGACTTCGTCCTTCTTCATTTGTTCCTATAGGTACCTACGTATTAATGCTAGATACCTTCTCAGAAATAGCTTTATCATTATTATGTTTACTGCGACTTTGAGAGCTTTTTGATTAGGAAATTTCTTCGTGGCTATATTTGTACAACGAATCACTCAGTGTTCATCTAATCAGTAGTGACTACACAGGGTGAGTCAGTTTTTGACACACCACTCGAAAATTATCATTGATGCGTCAAAACTTGACTTACCAAACTTTCTCCATAGTCTAATAAAACAGCGAGTCATTATTCGATGCACCAGAGAAACCAATATTGGACGTAAAATTTGGTACCAATATGGGTAAGTTACCCAAAATAATTTTCCTAGGAAAGTAGGCTGACTTGACCACCACATTTATCTGACCTCAGCCAATGTGACTCTTTTCGCTAGGGTTACATCATACCTTCACTTTACCGCTAAATGGAAGCTTTTTGCCGGCCTTAAAGACCTAGGAAGACCAATTCAGCTTTACTGTGAAACAATTATTTACATTCGATTACCAAACGTGTAGGGATCGTCTTAAGATCGACCAAGTTATTGAGTGGGTACGAGCCGCAATAAAAAACATTTGAAAATACAATTTAAAATTTACCCGATTCCTTATTTCCAGTTTGCAAGAGTGAGTACCTAGGTAGGTCATGTTTTTGAATTTTTGTAATCTTATTCAAACGTTTTTTATCAAAACATAAAACTAACTTGCAAAAACAAACATTAAAAATGTCCTGAAAATAGAAAAATATCGTAACCCTTTTAAAATTTCTCCAGCAAGATCTAGGGACTGGAATAATTGAAGCGAGCTCCCTTTTTCTTTATCGTACAGGTAAGCTTATACATAGGTGCGTAAATGCCATCTAATTAAATGACAAAACTTTTTAATTGGGGTCGACTTCAATAACTCCAGTTTTTGGATTTTGCTGGATAAATTTTAAAATGGTTATTTCTCTCTTTTTACCGCCTTTTTATTATTTTTTCTTGAAGTTAAATTTACTTTACGATAATAAACTGTTTTAATGGTGTTTCGTTTCCACGTACATTCGCTTCAGTGAAAGTTTTCCATTAAAATAAAGAGTTTTTTAAAGATAACTCAAACACTGTCCCATCGATTCTAAAAATAATAATGTAGGACTACAATGGGATCACCATCTATCATTTAAAAAATAGTTCATCATACTAGGTCCAGTCCTAATTCTACAAAAATTAGCGAACAAACAAATACATAATATGTAGGTGTGTGTATATTTTCATACAAACCCTGGAGGCGGCGCTTCGCGACGCTTTGGTTTGTTCTGGTCCTGTATTTTTACTGGCATATGTGTAACATTTTAGAATTTGTTGTTTCAGTCGAAGCAATGAAAAAAAATTTTTTTGGTGCATATGTGTGGCCACGTGGGTAGTGCCGCATGCGCATCAAATATGAGGGAATACATTGGCGAAATAATATTGTGAAACAATTTTGACAGATAAATTAATTCCGGCCGGCTTATACCTTTATTATATTATGTGAAAGGGTAGAAAATAGAGTCTTCTAAGAAACTTTTTTTTTTCGCTCCCTCACACTCACTAGTAAATTTGACAAGTTTTCGAATATATCTAATAAAACTTAATTATTATAAGTTCCACCAAGTATATTAATAAAGGAACACCTAATATTTGTAAAATAGTAGGATTTCATTGAAAACTCCAACATCATCTCGAATAGGGTGGTGGCTCTTCCACCAATTTATCCAATCAAAATTCAAAGCTAAATACACCCTACTAAAAAATCTCAGAAATCCAAAACACTAATAAAATAAAATAAAATATTGATCTAGGCTTTTGAAATCAATGTCAGGATATGAAAGTACTTTGTAATTCTCCGATGGGGAACATACAACTGAATTTAAATTCACAAAGAATATAACATATGATCGAAATTCATTATTTTAGTTTCCACGTGTGCTTTTTGTTTGTACCTAGAAAATTTATCACAAGGGGTGGAGGGTGGGATTTTCAATGATATATTGGTTTGCAGACCGTTAATAACAAATTAAAACAAAATCGTGCTTGTTATCAAATATCTATATAACTTCTTTTTTTTCTTTTTTTTTATTATTTGCCTATAGTTTATAGAGCTTTAGAAAAATTCCTCGAAACATTCCTATATTTTCGTAAGACAGGTTAGAAATTTCGTTATCAATATTCGCTCGTCCTTTCTGACGGCGCTCCAACGTCTGATCGTTTGGCTTTAGTTTTACTCAAAAACGAATGTGCTCCTTACGCGATGATATAAATCTAGATCTGGACAAATTTCTTGGCATACAATTCATCATAATTACATTAATTATTCTAAATTCTGAAAAATTCAACTTCTGTTTTCTCATACTTTAGAGGTGAAATTTTTCACAATACAAATGAAATGATACTTACTTTCAGGTCGCCGTATGCTCCTAAGAAAGCTATTGTAATATCCTTGGAGGAATATGCTTTTCTACGAACAAAATTATTTTCCTGTTCTCTTGTTTCGGTTTTATTTGTTACATTTCCTGAAACGATAAACAAAATGAATGCAATCACCTATCATCGAACAGCTTTCGCAGTTATGAACGCGAACGGCGGGGGAGATATGTGAAAAGAAAAAGAAACAAAGACAACTTTCGGGGTATGTGCGAAAGTATGAACTATGTATCAATTTCTTCTTCTTCATTTTCAGCAATTATAGGCGACAAGTGAAGTGAATGGAGCGACAATAGACTGTAATACGAAATTTGGAGCCAGTTTATCGAATTTCCTGGGGAAGCTACTGACAAGTGTGGTGGCGAAAGATTTCGAGGGGAAATAAAAAGGGTGACCCCGCGAACTTTTTAACGTATGTCTGACCTCCTTCGTGCGTTCGTAAATTAGACCTAATCATGCAGATGTAAGACCAAAGACAAAACACATTTGAGGTCTTACATTTAGCTTACGAATTATTTAATTATTCTTAATTTAGTAGAAACTTTGACTATTTATTACAACCGTGATGGTTATATAGGTATCGTAACAGAATATTTAAAATACACTAGTTGATAAAAGAGTGTATTAAACAGTAAGTTTATAAAACATGGAAGAACATATAAGTAACAAGCAGTAACAAAACATCAAGTGATTAGAGAGTTAATAATGAATTATTAAAATGAAAAAAGAAGGAATGTAGAAATACAAAACATGAGATTATTAGTCTAAAGAGGAAGTTCGAGTGAATTTATAGAGTGTTGGAGAAGGGTTTCAATCTTATTGGTGAATAGAAATATATGTACATGAAGTATGACCAATGGTCTTAAGAGAATATGACATAAAGTTGGTGTTCACAAATAATTAAAATATAGGTATGTAAGATTGAAAAAATATTATAAACAAGAAATGAGTTCATAAGACTTCCATTTTTTGTTAAAATTTATTAATGACAGTTTATTACGAGAATTTTCACAAATTATTCATCATAATATAACTTTTATTGTTAAAATGCGTAGATAACGAGGAAGATTTTTATAAATATGTTTTTCAATCATTGAAAATGATATTACTGAGGGATGATTTTGAAATTTGTAACTGACAGATTTTTATCACCTTTTCACGAGATAAAATGAAGCCATATTTTTATATAATATGTATACATAATGATTTATATCGACGTGTATAGTAATATTATATGGGTACTAGTGCAGAAATTTCCAAATTTTGCGTACCTATACTGCACAGTATTGAAATAAATTGAAGTGGAAAAATAATATTTTGCTATGAGAACACAAAGAGAGTAATCCTCCACAAGTTGCGATTTGCAGCATGAGCCGCAGACAAGTGTTGTAATTGCATAAGTCAAGGTTGCTCACATTGCATTGGAGTTGCAAGCGCTATTTGTTTCAACACATGAGCATGCACAATTAGGGAATTGTTGTATGACTGGTTCGATGAAAGGAACCAAATATTTTTGTTACTGGAGCAAATACCTGTTTTGCTTCCGCTGAAAACTTTTTGTTCTCCAGTTGAGAATTCTATATTTTCAACCTTAAAAAGAAATGCCTAGGCACACATTTGTATCATGTGTTGCAAAATAAAATTTAAAAAAAATCTTTACTGATAATACTGAGACAGAACTTTGAAAATGCCCAGCGTAACACAGGAAAACAGCATTTGGTTCCTCGAAATTTGAATCACTCATTTACTTGTGGAGGAATAGTCTTGTTCAAATAAATTAGAGCCTATTCTGAATTGACGAAGATGTTTTAACCATGAAATAAAATCGTTGAAGGAATTACTTAGGGACTATGAAAAGTTTTATTGCTGGAATATGTTGGTGGTGTTTTAAGTATATGGTGAAAAGTCTCTTGCCCAACTCCCTTTATTTACCCCACAGGGGAGCTCATCCATTTTTGAGCAAAATTAAAACAATCACACATTAGGGGCCCTGTGGATGAAGCAAACGGGGCTTAGCTACGGTCGTTTTACAGCATATTCGAGCGAACGCCACCAACACATTTCAGCAATAAAACCTTTTATAGAAATTAATTCCTCTATAAAACTTAATTTTCTTGGACTATAGGATTTCTACGAGTTAAATGATACACTGACGTTTAGTTGTATTTGTAACTTGGAATCTAAATATATTGGACCATATAAGGAAAAAGAAATATTTCAAAAATGAAATTCCGAATGAATTTAGTCGAATTTTTTAATGAAAAATTGAGCAAAATAATTATCGAATTTCTAACATCAACAAACGATTACCGTAGTCCTTATACAATTTGCATTTGAGACTGAGACAAATTTTCAAAATGATCAAGATTTTATAAAGTATATAGTTCTGATTATGCTCCATTCAGAGACATAAAGGCCTTATTGAGGGATAGAAGTGATCATTCTTCATCTTTTAAAAGAAATTTTTTTCTATCAATTTGGATACAGCATTTCCGATAGAAAAAGGTTCTAAGATAATTTTCGCAATACTTTTCGTAAAATGCGCGATTCGCCATTTCTTATCTAAATTTTTTTTTAAATTCTCAAATATAAATGAACACATCAGAGCACCCAAAATTGTCTTCAATCTATCGTTTAAAAAAAATAAAGATAAAATGAAGGTCAAATTTTTTTATAGAATATAGGCGTATAATTAAAATTATTTCATTTTGTCAATTTTAGAAGGAAGGCTCAAATTAAACCATCATTATAGTTTCTCCTATAGATGCATATTGCTGTGGTTAAACAGAAAAATCGTACGAATAGAAATTAAATCGGTATAGGTTTTATACTCTACGAGAGTACTAACTGAAGAACTGATCATGAAAGAAAATTTAGTCTATTTTTAAAAACCTAAAATTGGATGACTTTAGGTTATACAAAAACGACAAAATTTTACTAAACTAAATATCCGAAAAAATTAATGGAATGAGAAAACATAAAAAAAAGCTGCGTGTATGTACCTTATTTTCAAAACCATGAAAAAATAATGTTTTTCTCACACCAACCAGGACTGTTTTCACGATGACTTCTATTTTTCACGCAGGCTTATCCTGCGGCTAACAACGTTAACAACGTAAAATCAGGTTTTCAAACTATCAATTATTTTCAGTAAAATTTAAAATACGATTTAAAATCAGGTTTTCAAACTATCAATTATTTTCAGCAAAATTTAAAATACCTACGATTTTAAATCAAGTCGAAAAATTCTAAATGTTGTTTGGAAAGAAGTTTTCAACATTTTAACTCTTTATTCCAAGTTCGTTGACTTTTCGTGTTAAAATGAACGTAGCTACGCAGTTTAATATTTTAATCTTTAACTTGGTAATAATTGCTTGCATTCTTTTTTTTTCTTTTTTTTTTTGGGTGTGTGTGTCTAGATTTTCAAGAATATATTCCGGCCAAACACAATTCGAAACATAATGACGAAGGATATATAAGAAAGTTCTCGAAGAATGGAACCGTAATCGTAAAAGCAAATATAATGAACCAAAATGCACGTAATCCCTGCTCAAAATGTTTGCATAATTCACGAAGCATTAAGCAATATAAGAGATAACAAAACAAAGTACAAATTACCGTCACATGTGATCGTTGTCAAGGTCAAGGTTGAAAGAATCGCAACCGACAATTGCCACAATTTTTCATTCATATTCGATCAACTATACTCAGACCGTTACATTATAAGATCGTACAAAATAAAATATTTTTTTTTTTTTTTTTTTTCGAAAAAATAAAAATTTATTTTCGCGAAACTAAAATTTTTACCGAAATTTCGGTTTCAACCACAAAGTGTTTCTGGTCGCTTTTGAGTTTACGTACTGACAAGTTCTTTATTCAACAGCAACCATCTTTTTTTATCATCCCCCTTACTGATCAACACGTTGGTTTTCCCGCCCGCCTTTGTTTCGGATAATTTAACGAAGTAAACGAACAACCCTCCGAAACCATCCGAAGTCAGATGTTGGTCGAAAAATTTTCTAAGTTTTTCACACGTATTGCAAGTCGTATTTTTTTAAATTTTATTTTTATACTCCTAAAAAATTGTTTTTATTTTAAACCGAAGCCTTTTTCAGGGATTCTGCCTAATGGATATCTAAAGGTTAAATAAAGCCCGTTTTTTAGTAGACAGTACAGTATGAAAAAATTTTTTGTATAATTTTTGATATTGGTAGGTACCTATAAGGATGAATTGACAATATGACATTCATATTATGGTTTCATAACTTTTTTCATTACTTTTAATAGGAGAACTTCGGTTAGTAAACTTGACAAAATTTGGTATTTTCGCAGTTTTCGAGCAATTGGGGTGTTTTTTTTAATTTTTTTTTTTTTTTTCAGATTTTCAGTCGTTTTTCGATATTTTAGACTAATATGTAACACGATGATTTTTAAATTATATGTTTATCTCCAATCAAAATAGAAAATAAGTGCATTCGAAGAGTTTTATTTGGTTGAATTAGTGAGAAGCTTTAAAGACGCAAAAAGTAGTTTTTGGATGCAACATTTCTGCGCCAAGTTTTGGATGATAAAACTTGACCTTGACGCATTTTACGATACCCTCATTCATATTTTATATTAGTCCAGTATATTAAACTATGAGAGTGAACATAATTTATACCACGAATATTAAATAGTATTTCCAATATATGCAGTGACGGCGACTTGGAAAAATTATTGCTGGGAGTAGGAAGCCGAGATGTGAAAATCTTTGGGTTCAAATTCAATCTAGACATCGAATACGACATTATTTAATACAAAACACGGGTAAATAAGTATTGCTGCATAAATGTTGTTACTTGAATTTACGAATTTATTAGGGGGGGTCATTTGAAAAAAAATTATTTGAGAGGTTTAATCCCCGATTCTTTGCCAAAACAAAAACAAGTAGGGGCCTATAAGAATGTAAGGTGGACGCAGGAGTAGTTGGATGCTGAGCACATATTGCCCTAGTAGGTGAAATAAGTTTACGTTAAAAACGAATTTTTAAAACAAGTGTGGAATACCTTGTCTTGAGAGATATTCTCACCAGAAGGAAATTCTACAGAATTTAAGCGTGTTCAGCCACTTCGTACGTAAGTACGGGTAAGCCAGAACCAGACCGAACACTGGCGATTTTAGAGCCGGTTCTGAGAGTTTTTATACCGGTTCTGGCGTACGCACACAGACACACGTATGTAATATAATACGTATGTTGTTAAGCACGGCCAGGTCGCGTCATCCCCTACTATCGTAGGTGACGGCTGGCCGGTTCGTGTACGAATCGTGACATTGATTGATGGATGACGTCACGATTCGGTACTCGTACATTACCTGCAAGTATTCGCAGGTAATTACGATCGAACGTAATTTGGTGTGTTCATTTAACGTCACAAGGACGATAAGTTGGCCTGCCCTTTGGGGTGGCGACTGTCGTCGAGGGGTCCGAGCCCCTAACCTCATACCGATGAGTCCCCACAACAAGCTTTTATTTTTATTTTTATTTATTTTTTGCTTTAGCTTCACGCGAAATAAATATTATTTCGTTGCGGAAGGTTGGCTGAAGTATTGATATATTTTAAAATAGCAGTAGTGAGTTAAATAAAAGCTTATAAAAATGGCACCCATAGTTTTGTTTTCTTATGAAACGGATAATTTTCATGATCCCCATCCCTAACACTTTTGTGAAATCAATATTGATACCTTGTTTTTAGGCAAACCGGGTAGTAAATAAATTATGGTATTGCTTTTATGAGCTTCCTTATGGGAAGGAAACTAAAACAATTTAACGTAATATGCATCAAATCTTTAAAATGCTGCAGGAGAACTGATCGTCCTCCTACAGCATTTTAAAGATTTGATGCAGATACTAAGAATGAATAAGAAGAATCAGAAGACGATTTACTATGAAGGCCTTATCTATATTTTTATCCAGTTTGCTTGCAAACGGAGTATTGAAATTGACCTCGAAAAAGAGTTATGGGTTTGAAGGATGAAAATTATCCGTTTCGTGGGAAAAGAAAACGAGTGGTACTATTGCTCACAAATAATTTTTTTATTATGCATACTGTATGTATATGTATCGCAGAAAATCTATGTTCACGGTTTTGAGAAAACTACAAACGGAGTAGGACTGAAATCGTCAGGAAAAGTAGTCAATACATATAAAACCAGGTCTGATTGGAGCTTATTGCCTATTGGCTCAGTAGTTTGCAAGAAAACTGGAGAACGAATAATTCCTGAAAAAGTAGTTTTTCCACGATTTTGAGGAAATTACAAAAGGAATTAGGCTGAAATTTTCACGATACATTGTTCTTATATATATGTGAAAATCTTATAGAAAATTAGTTTAGTGACTATTCGTTCGGTACTTTTTGAGAAAACTAGAAGAGAAAAAATTTTCATGAAAGGTAATTCTTATAATATAATACCAAGTCTGATAGGAGTTCAGTGCCTATTGGTTCAGTAGCTTCTGAGAAAACTGGAGAAAAGCGGTTTTTCTAAGATTTGGAGGAAACTACGAAAGGGATCAAGTAGAAATTTTCATAATACATCCTTCTCATATAAGTCTGATAGAGGATTGGTTCTTATTAATTTAGTAGTTTTCGTGAAAATGGGGAAAAATATTTCAGGAAAAGTTGTTTTTCCAGGATTTTAAGGAAACTACAAAAGCGATAGGGGTGAAATTTTCACAAAATATAGTTTTTAAGTAATACCAGGTCCGGTAGTAGTTTTGTACCTATTGATTAATTAATATCCCAGAAAAATGTAGAACAAAAAAAAATTACTTGAAAAAAGAAAGTCGCCTGTGTTGCTTGAAGTATCTTTCTCATATTTACGGCACAACGTGTTATTTTACTTATTTTACTTAAAAATGTAACGCGAAATTTTTTTGTAATTCTTTTACGCATTGTAAATTTAAGATTGTATGCTAAATTTTCGATGCTAAATTGGGAAACTGGGTTTTCTAGCGAAGTATTGCTGCGCTAGAGTTTTTCAAACTTGGAGTCTACCCGCATTAAAACTAAAACAATAATAAATGTAGGCTATAGATAATGAAAAAAAAAACCATTAAATGATTCATTTTTTATGCTCTCTCGTGTTCATTTAAGTCATTTATAATGATTTTTTTCCGTTTGATTACGATTCATTAAGTATTAAATTTAAAAAAATGGTTTATGAGAGTATTGGAAACAAGACGTCTTTACTTTTTTTAAAAAAGAAAACCGTACCTAATTTCATTTCATACAGAAAGATATACATCAAGAGTTAAGTACGCTAACAAAAAAAATAATATCTTTAAAATTTGATAGCCCATATCTTTTTTCTTTTTTTTTTATCATTCTACAAGGTTAAAAAGCAGTGAAATAAAAATCAATGATATTTAACATTTTCATTCAATAACTGAAATGTTGAACTGAAAACTATAATAACTGCTAGAATTTAATAACAATATTATGACTAAGTATAACAATTTTTTTTCACTTTTTCAATGCTTAACAAATGATGTAATTGGACAAGATTTACGTAAGCCGAGACATTTTTCGCGATCGATAAATAACGAATTCACTTTCAATTGTAAATCTTTTTCTAAATTGGAGCGAGTTATTAACAGCTTTTGATGCTGGGTTTCTGCATCTTTCAGTTTTTGATTTAGATAATGAATATTTGTCTCAAGATCTTCCACTTCTTTTTGCAGTCTGTAAAAAAAAAGAAAAAAAATTAAATTAATATTTCATTTCATGGGGGTATCATAAGCTATAAGTAAGTACCCACTGCTTACTTACGCCTATAATTTATGAATGAACTTTAATTTATGATATTTTGTATGTAATTCATTAGAGTCGGTATCAATGGTTGATTTTAGAAGCTTAAGGGCGAGGGAGTGGAGTGTTCAGATCATTCGTAAGCCAAATTTACGCATATTCACGAGAACTTTCCTGTACCAAATTCATTTGTTAAATTACTGTATTAACTATCTCTAACATTGAAACCCCTATTTTCCTACGACCAAAATAAAAATATTTTTTGTTAAATATGAAATTTTGTACCTATTTAATTAATTTAACCCTCCGCTTTCTGAAATTCTAAATCCGTTATTGCCCATAATGGCTGTTTTTTTCATCGTTTAAACGTAAACCAGGCCACTTTTTGATCGATTAATAATCGGGTCCGGAAAATGATATTTGAAAAACATTGAAATTTTATGCCTATAGTGATATGCTTTCAAAACCAGCAAAAGTTAAAAACTAAACAATTTTGAATGAGCTCGTAAGGAAATGCGCGAGTCTGTAATAACTGAATTCATTTTTGAGTTTATTTCAAAATTAGGGTAATTTTCTAAACTATTTTTACTGTAGGAGGGTAGATTTTTAGCCTGGAAAAATCCATTGCGTACCTTCGTGATCACCGGGAAGGTCACTGATGATGATACAGGTAGTCACTTTTTGTCTTTTTGAGTACCTATCACTGTTTTTCAACTACGATAGTCGAAGACGATGAAAGAATTTGGGAAAATTCTGGTCCAGTCTTGAGAGATTGATTAATGTTGCATTAATTTTCAGAAAATCCTTACGATAAGTTTCAGTTGCCTAAGTGCCTATCGAATCTCGCCATTGGTCCCCGCGGTAAGTATATGAAAATAAAAATACGAAATTTTCATCATTCGTAAATATCAGTTTTTACCTGGTGTGAACTGTGTCTCTACATAATTCGATATCTCGGCGATGAGTTCTGAACTCGAGTCTAGTCTGAGCTACTTTCAGCGGATTAGATTTATCGTTGATTGCCTTCTTAATCAACTCGATGCTCTTTTCTACGTCGAATATCTCTTGTTGTACCTGAACAAACGGAAATCAACACAATATTCGCCTTTAAAAGCTTGTAAAAATATTAATTTTCGGGTCACAATTTCCAGCGTTTGCCAAGTGGGCCGAATCTTCAAGTAAAATACAGTTCAGGTTCTGTCTATGGCAAATTGTGACAACAGTGGAGCACTGCAAGTGCAAACATAGGTATACGTATACAACAGTTTTAGCTGCATGTCCTATTGACTTCCAACGTGACGAATGACTGCTTGATCTTACCAGTTTGAAAATGAAAATCTTTATTTGTTTAACTGAAGTATGGGGTTTGCAATGAGGTCAAGATTAGCAATAATGGAAACGTCAAATGTTAATTGATTTTTACAAGTGACATTAGAGGTACCCATTTTTGTAAATTCATAAATCGATTGTATCGACCAGTCGAAGTAGTCTGAAATTTTAACGCGGCGGAGACCTATTGGTTAGATAGCCTCAGATGCCTGACCCGCTTTTTTAAATTATTCTACTTATTAATTATTTTACACACATCTCTCATTCATCTCTCCTCATCTTTCATATGCCGCCTTCATTTCATTCACTCGATCACTTTTAACGTACCTATTTAATATTCATGATTTGCGCTAGCCGCTATATTTTATTTTATTCGATTTTATTTATTTTACGTTTGCCCTCTTTTGGCCGTATATGTACCTACGTTTGCTTTGCTTTGGTTATTTTTCATCAGCTTGTTTGTTGATGCTTGCCTACGCTTTTTGTGATCTGTGCAGTTGCTCGCCTGCCAGACTGAAATGTCCGTTAATTTTTAAATATTACAACGGCCAAAATTATCTGCTTTCATCTTATAGGTGATTGGTGGTAAATGTGGAGCGATATATAGAAATGATGCGATTCAGTGGCGTGATTCTGGCATTTTTGTAAATGCCTAGGTACGATTTGTTAGCGTTAGGCTACGAGTTAGTTGATTTTTGGCAGCCAAATTGTACCATGTTAGAGGGTTTGCTACAAAAGTGCCTTTTCTTAACCAAGTATTTTCTCACAGATACTTATTCGCTTTGGCAAGTTTGTTACGTCTAATGTAATCAAAAAATACGTGAACTGCGTGTGCAAAATTTCCCTTGTTCTCAAGGTTTCAGTTCGTTATACTGAGTTTTAATTGGAATTGTGTCGTCAAAATACACGCCACTCTTTACAACAGTATAGGCTTCTAATTTGCAAACCGTTTAGTATTGTCTTAAAATTTCATAAACACAATTCGATCATTTTGATCAACGAAACAATTTGGCGAAAATGAGATTTAAATCCAGTCTCTAGGAGACATACAAACCAATTTTTCGACGTGATTCTACATTAAGAGCCAGACTGAGCAAGCAGGAGCAATTGCTTGAATGTGTTACAAGTGGAGAGTTTTTCAACTATTGCTGATTCCAGCGTACCTATCGTCTGTCAGCGAGGCTTTTTCAACCGAATCAACTTGAGGCAGGTGCAAGATTACAACCACTGGAGATTGCATCATATCAAGGTTGCTGCAGCACTGTGGATGCTGATTCAGTAATATACACACATTTTATACTTTGTTACTTGTTTATTTTTTTCATCTGGCAATCAAAATTCATGATGATAGCCTAAATTAATAGGCCTGTTGTGGAAGGGGAGTGGTTGATTTTTCTGGTTATCTTGGTGTTCTGTTGGTTGTGGTGTCTCCCCCTTTCTCTCTCAAAAACGTCTTCTCCTACACTTGGCCATGCAGGCATCTGTACCCCTTTACTTTTGCCTTTCTGTTGGTTTGTTTTGTCTTGGTTATGCGACTCTTTTGGAAGTCACAAACCGAAGAATAAACAAACCAAAAACTGAAAACAATAGCCTACTCTTTGTTTTTTACACATGGATGTGTAGTCTAACTTGTGAATATTGAAACAAGATATAAACTTTCGTACATGGAAAATGTAACATCTAAAAACGGAAGACGATTCATTTTCCGTACACAAACAATAATTAAAATTCATTTTATTAATTTAAGACGTAGCTTTCGCAGAATATCCGCATCTACTTGACTTTTCAGGCCAAGCTCATACTCGCCACCTGTAGAGGCTATCGAATTACACTTTCCACATTTCTTTATGGTTGAACGTTTTTTTAACGAATTAATTACGCGACAAAAATACATTCGAACTTTTGCAAGCCAGCAAGCTACGCAGTTTTGCTCTTCTTATTTCTTTGTAACTTCAATTAACTACGTCTTCATTCCTCTCTGGAGTGCCTGCTAAATCACTTTATGAAGTTTAAATGACTGATTAAATTGAAACTTCCAATAAGTGTCTGTGATTCGTCCATTTTTGCGCACTTTTGTTGTGACTTTGATTTTAATATAAATATCTACGTAAATATTATGTCGATCGAGAATAGATTTCGGTTGTATATCTTCAGAATTCGTGACTCAAATTAATGTACTGGCATTGTATCACCTGCGCACAGAATAATACTTCCCGCAGTACAAGGTATTGGAGGGCACCATTACACCTTAAATATGCGGAATGATACTTTCCGCATGACACGGTGAAAGGAAGTTTGTGGAGCTTTTTGGTACCCTCTCCATCCTGGGAGGGCGCCATATGTTCGAAATATTATTTGGATGCTCTCTTGTTTTATGTAACAATAAATAAGATTACTACGAGGATATTATCCTAGGTGAGGATTAGGGGCTGGGAACCCTCAATGATAGTGGCCGTTGAAAGGTTGGCTAATTTGGTGCACTGCACGTCAAACACATTTATTCGTAATTCGTAATTTCCGGCTCATCGGCTCATCACCGATTGTGTTACGTTAATAAGAAAGTGTACTCGTCGCACTTTGTAAATTATCTAGATAAGAAATAAAGAACGACGTAATTAGACACAAATACATATCTACGTATGTGTGTCTGTATACATGTACGGAGCCGAGTATAAAAAGTCTCTGTACACACCAATCTTTAGCCAGTGTTTACTGAGATTGGCTCCCCGTGTGCTTGATGCACATTGCCCGTGAACAACCAAATAATTTCTGTAGACTTCCTTCTGTTGTGTGAATCTTTTGCGCAGGACCAAAGGTACATTTCACAATTATAAATTCAAAAATGTTTTCTGGTTGTCTCAATAATTTTCAATGATCACGATCCTTATAATCTATATATTGGTGTGAGATCTGTAAATTTTTTTAATACAACATTTGACTACTAATTTGTAAGTTCGTGTTTTATTTAGAATTTATGTACTTTTACTACATAAATGTTAGACCCCGAAGTGGTCAATCATACACTTTTTGGACACTACACTGCCTAAATCGAGAATTGGTTTTGAAATGTTGACAGATTCGGTATGGAACATTTTTTCAAGGTTACGGGAATGAAAATTACGCCCCAGCTATAAGATGGCAATAACCATTCTGAAATTTACTTACAGCGATTCAGGAAAATAAGTTTAAACAAAGTTTTAGCATAGTCTTCAATGAATGTAAGAGTAAGTAGATGAAGATTTTTTTTGTTTCTATAGATTATCCATTATTGTGTTTCAAAAAAATGAATCATTATATGTTTTTTCTATGATGATTCAAATATTTAATTTCGAACTTGAATTGATATTTTCTTCTTTTGAACGTTTTTTGCCAGATATAGATAATTATTTTGATCATTTCGAATATTTGGATGAACACATTTCTTCTTTCCGAAAGTACATCGTGTAGGCAACAAGCATTAAGGAGTTTGTTTTTTGTTCCTCGACGTATTAATGGCCACAACATACGGATCTAATGTACATCGCTATACCTATCATTAATTTTATTTAAAAAAAAAGAAAGAAACATTACCAATTACCTTATGCAAATGCATTTGTAATTTGTTTTTCGCTTCCAACATTTCGTTAGTTCTACGTGAAAGGGCACTATTTGTAAAATTCCACGCATTCCACATCAGATTGGCGCATTCGCTTATGGTATTCTCCGATTCGGTCCTAAGTTGGGATGATTTGACTCTTCGATTTTGAGATTTCTGAATGTTGAGGTTTGAATTTTCGGCCCATGACTCGGGAACACTTACGCTATATTTTAAACCATAACAATATAAAAAAATGAACATTCGTTTATAAATATGGATATAGGTTATATACTTAGGTATTGGGTTGGTATAGAGTAGGTATCTACTCCAAACATTAGACCATAAACTGGATTTATAAATTAGTGCGAGGTACACTTACGTTTGATCGAATTTTTGAATTCCCATGAAATAATTAATATTGTTGGAATAGTTTGTTAACTGGTGGCATTTGGTGTCGATGTCCATTGCGGATTCCTTACTCTTCAAATCTAGCTCCAGCTCGTGTTGAGAATTTCGATTTTCACGAAGCTGTACGAAATGAATTTTTAGAAAACAAGGAATATATTTTTATTTTAAGTGGTTTACAGTTTCCCACCTCTTACAGTGTAAGTATTCAGATGAATTTATTTCGACGAGCCAAAAGGCAGCTGTGAATTTTCTACAGTTCAGGTTACGCTGCGAGAGTAAAAAATATAGATTTAAGTTGATAAGTGAATTAATATCGACTTCTTTTGGATCACATAAAATTTTGAGATCACGAAAATCCACATTTTAGTGTGTTGTTAAAATTTTTGAAATTCATTCAGTAGTTTCAGAGGGAGGGGTTCTTAAAGTTTTGCAACCCACCATGTTGTCATCACGATAACGCCTTTAAATCGTAATATTTTGGCTAGAAATTTTTATGATAGTTGGAGATTGTAAAGGACTGGTTCGTTCTTGAATTTGAGCGAAATCGAGCAACTGATTTTCGAATGGAAGCCATTACAAAATTTGACACTCTTGGAAAATATACAATTACGGCGCTTGACGAGTGAAAGAGATATTTATAAATTAAGTATTACGTGAAAATTATATTTCTTGTAATTTCATGTGAAATTTTGCGAAAAATATTTTAACGTTTAGGAATCATATTATGCTGAATTTATGTTAAAACTTGTGGTTTTCTTTGATCGGTTGAGGATAGGGAGAAAGTATTGGACGCGTGGATGTTTTGGATAGTATGTTTGTCACCTTTTATTATGGATCAAATTAGCTCATTTTTTTATAGTCTATAAGTAACATTAACAACTATCGATGGCATAGAAAAAACTATATTTCGAAAATTTAAATTAGTCATTAAAAAATAAAAAGTGTGTTTCCATATAACAAATTTGGTTTTTATTTTTCAAAAAAGAAAAATATCTTTTGCCTGTGAGATTGCACAAGCTTGAAAAACATTTGGCCGATAACATAAACATTCCTGAATATATTCCATATGTGTAATTACTAGGTAAATTTCACAGTTAATTATTTTTAATAAATTAATTAATTACAAAAGAGGGTAGTGTAGGTTTTGGATACATTTTTTGTATAGTGGAAGAGTGAAAATATTATATAGGTATTGATACAGTATACACAGTGTTTCACATTTCGACTCACCATAGGAGAAGGACATTTTGATGCATCTAAAATTGACTCACTACGCTCTTTCCACATAAATATAACAGTTGAATCATTATGCGATGCACCAGGAAAATACAGTGCCAGTAACTAAGTTCACTTGTTCATTATCTGATAAAGCAGCAAATTACTCTTAATCAGGTTTATAGAATGTTAAGGCTGAAATCCTTCATCAGAGTATCATTGGGACTATTTTCATTAAGGTACTTTGTTTTCTCGATTAGTTAATCTCCCCACAATGGCGAATCCTGCATAAGGTATTGATGCTGATGAATTTTTGAACCTTTATTATTTTATGGCCCGTCGGTTTTCTCCAAAAATGTATTTTGTCCTGTGGATACAAAAAGGTTGAAAACCACTGCTCTATCGGACAGAGGACGGGTTCATTTTTCGTTATCTGATGCATCAAATAATACTGTTATATTTACATGGGAAGAGCATCGTGAGTCAATTTGGACCCACCAAAATGTTATTTTCCTATGATGTGTCAAAATGTGAATAACCCTGTATATTTATATTCAGGTTGTTTATCATTACTGAACTGCCTCATTAGAAAATAAACGCAAATTTGTATTTGTAACTCAAAAGGATCTTCTTATTTTTTTAAAGTAATGTCAGAAGTTTTTCAGAATTAACATTTTATTAGAAATCAAATGGTGAATGTTTCAAGGTCGTATCACCAACATTAATGAAAGTTGTAACAAAATTCTGGTAAATATGTCCACATTTTGAGAAAAAAAAAAGCTCTTTTGAAGGAAGAGAAAAATTTTATGATCAAAAAACGTAGTACTTTTTCATTAAAAACATTTAAAATATTAAACAACCCTACTGAATTATTTAATGTGGTACACATTCCTATTTTTGTGGGCTAGTAACAATGTATATTCGTTGTTTCGTGGAAAAAATGAAATTCATTTTTTTTTAGTGTGTTGGAGTTGAATGCAAATATACACACATACACACATACACACATTAACAAATTTTTCTTACTTTTTTCTTTCCTCCTATTTTTGTGCGGAAATTTGCACCAAAATTTGGACCAAAACTCGCCGAGACTCGTGCCGACTGTTTTCATATTTCAAGTTTTACCTCAAAGTTAATAGAAAGATGTGTCCCAAATTTAAAAAAAAATTTATTCACAGTCATTAACCTTTTATTTCACAATAAATATTCAAATAAACCTTCATCTGCAACAACACATCGCTCTCACTTGAGCTGAATGCTGAGCAAAATTTTTCTAGTATTTTCTTCAATACTAATGATACGACAATGACACGACCTTGAAACTTTCAAGTTACAAAACGAAATACTTGTCTATTTTCCTATGAGTCAGTTATAAAGTGAACACCTTCTATATGTTTACAGCTAAATTATATGGTGTTATACTACAGGCCTAAGCATTTAGGCCGAATTTATTCAAATTCTCTCATTTCAGTTTCAATCAGTTATTGACGTACCTGTTCTAAAATCCTATAATGTAGATGACTTAGTTTTTCTTTGCAATTTTGCAAAATCGTAACTTCTTGAATTAAAGCTTCTTCAGCTTGATCTCTAACCATATCAATGCCTGGAAAAATCCGAATAAGTATAGTACTTTAACTTAACTGAACTTCAAGAGTGAAAATTTATAGTAAAAAAAAATTACTATCACTCTCTGGAAATTTTTAATTTTTTTAGTGTCTTACACGACGACCAGCTTAACAATTCCAATGTTATAAAACCTATTTATTACTTTCAGATTCTTTCTCCATACAAAACCAACTATTTAAGTTAGAATTTAATCCGTTGTGTAACCACAAATTAATTTTTTAAACGAGACTGAGGATTGGGCATTCAGAAAAATAATTTAGCCCTAATGTCATTCCTTAAAATCAAAATTTATCTATTATGCAGGCTAATTTACCTAGCTTATTAAATATTTTCAAGGGAAATGGTATTTTTAGCATTCTGCCAAAACAACGAATTATTCTCTGAACCAGAAATTCGACTTTCAAAAACTTAATGGTAGATTCAAGGAAGGAGAGAATTTGATGAACCTTCTGCAGTACAAAAAACAAATGTATGAAAAAATAAATAAAAATAAATATGAAGGACGAAAAAATATGTGGGTATAGCAAAATTCGAATTGATTTTTATTATTTTTTAGATGAAATTTTCATGGGCGGCTTAATCAAATTTGGAAGTAAACTTACTTTCACGTTTCTACGAAGCCCCTAATTATAGTATATATATGTACCTATATAAAAAAGTTTGAAATTTACTCCAAATAAAAAACGCGTTGGGGTCCCCCCGCCAAAAAAAATTTCATTACGACCAAGAGCATATTAAATGAATAAAATAGAATATATAGTTTTTTTTCTCTCTGAATTCTGCAAAAACTGTTCGAAAGCGTCGAAATTCAAAGAATATTCCCTTTCAAAATGCTGATCTTAATCTACAAATGTGATAAAGTTGGCCTCATTCCCTTGGTCATCTCTGAAAATGCTACATTTTAAGCTACTTTTTGATGATTCTTCTGTTTTAAGCGAATTAATTCGAGTCGCTGTCAGACAGTTTTGTTTTTTTGTTTTTTCGGTTTTCCATAGACGTTGTTATTTGAAAAAATTTTATCAATTCATTTCATCGGATATTTTTTCATTTTAAACAGGTAAAAATAGCATGGAGGGTAACTTAAAAGTGCAAAATTTGTTCTACGTAGAATACACGATGGTGTTGTGTACCTTGACGACCTTCTCGATGGTATAAACACTCCTGAGCCGTATGTAAGGGTGGGTCGCAATCTTGATTTGCTTTCTCCACAAAACGACGCGAATCTTGTAATTGGTGTGTTTCGGTTAACATTCGCTCTAATTCTGTGGCCAATTCGTTTCTCCAGAATGTAATGTCGTTTAGTCGCTCTGTAATTCGTCGACACGTGTCTCTTTGACCACAATATGTTTTTTCTTCCGTTTCTCTGCGGTAAAATAAAATACTCTGAAGCCACTGAATACTCATGTACAGACGTACAAATCACGGAGAACGCGCCGTGAACCATAGCCATTATGCAGCCCGAAATACATAAATGGACGCGGTAAAGACGTACTCGCGATTCCAGAAGGTACCTGACATTTTATTTTGGAAGCGATGTGGGCGGCTGATCAAAATGAGTACAATAATAATTAGAATGAGGAAAATTCAAGACGAATTTCATTTCGCTTAAATATTATTCGTGAATTCTGAAGGGGGAGCAATTATATATGCCCTCTACTATCGTATGCTAAAATTTTATAAAACTTTTTCACTTTTAAGCTCGTCAAAATCTTAAGATTTATCTCCGTTTAAGTCTGAGAAAAACAAAAACGCGTAATTTCGGTGCAAAATTTTTTCACAGTCCTTGTAAACGCAGTAAAGTTCGAAGGAAATACTTCGCTCATTCATTACCACCAGTCTGAGCGTACAGTCATACAGAGTGTTTCGTCAAGACCTATGTACCTGACAAGCCGAAAAATACATTATGTCCAGTAACGTCATAATACGCAATTCTATATATTATATTGAGTTAGGCTGAAGCATTGAAAGGTGCGGAGTGAGCCAAAAATTGTAGATATCCCCTCCCAGTTTAAACCATATTCTAGAGAAAAATTTGTCAAGAACCATGATACGAACGAGCACTCAAAAGATACTTTTTTCCGAAAAATTCAGACTTGACAACTTTGAAAACGTCCAAATAGAAAATACGTTGTAGACAGAGGCGAAGCTAGGATAAAACTTTTGGGCTTCTGGGAGGGAGATTCAAGGTCCTGCTATTTCTTTTTCAACTGATCAAAAGATAGAATAATTTAAAAAATTTTTCTAAACGGTACATATTTTCGAATGTTTTTCTGTAACGTTTCGTTACATTACAGAGGGGCTTAGTTCCCCCATTCCACTCTTAGCTTCGCCTCTGGTTTTACAGAAAATTTTAACTGTCAAATTAGCCTGATTTTTTGAATTTACGTTTGAGTTCTGGACTTTTAGTTCCTTGGTAATCAGAGACGAGACAAAACTCAGGGGGCATGGGGGCTAAACTCCGCAAGAACTGTTGTGAAGCTCTCTTAAAAAAATTCGGAAGTATGTATATTCTGCAGGCCCCCCACCCATTTAGGAATTCCATCCTACATAGCCTCGCATCTGCTGGTAATTCCTACAAAAAATATTGATTTAATTTGAGGAAAAAAAAAAAATGTTCACATATTTTTGGCTAACTCCTATAATCTTTTTCAAATACTGTTGGTCAATATCTAGTCACTTGAGGACATAAATACAGATAACATATTGTTTTTATTATTTTGGAGAGTTCTACAGGGCTTGCCAATGTGTTGGTAAAACCTGATGGACCTCTGGTAGTTTTCGCACAGCATAATTATGCCAAAAACGATTTAAAGAACAGAATAAATTGTTCTATTTAAGTATCATCAACAGCGGACCAAGACAATTTTTTAGGGAAGGGTGTTAAAACTCTTCTCCCTTAGGTAGAGTAGTGAAAAAAATGTGATGTAATAATCCTTATTTTTTGGAAAATTTCAAAGAGGAACTCAATCCTTGATTATTTCCACATATGAATTATTATGTCAGTTTTACCTCAGTACCCTCACAGCATCCGACCGAAGTTTTTCGGCATGATTTCGATGAACGTCCGCTTCGTTGTATTGTTTTAAATTCATCTGCGTCCATTCATATGGTGTGTACCTCGAAGACAACGCTATTGGTCCGGAGGTGGCAGTTTTCACAACATCTTGACTAATGCTAGGAAATTTCACCATTTCAGTGCTATTCGAAATGGGAGGTACGTAGCACGGATCTAGTGCAGCCAGTTTATTTTGTCGTCTAAAATAAAATGATCGTCATTTTTAGAGTAAATCGTAGGCCTACACATTCCTTCATGCATTCAGGCGGTGCTAATATATCGGTATTGTAGGTAGAATACTGATAATCTGCGTTGAGAAATTTAAAAAAAAAAACTAAAATAGATCGAATGATAGCTTCGATTAACACGTTTTTTGGAGAACATTAATAGTTATTTGTGATAGGTACAAGCCTAAAAAGTAGGAGATTTTGATACCAGTATAAATTTTGTAAAATGAGTGAAAAGCGAGTGCTGCAAATCACACGAGTATCAATCACTTAATTTACACCTGTGTCACACTATTTTTGGCAACACCCTCACAAAAAAAATTTTTTTTTCTTTTAAAACCTAAGAAGTCCGAGATTTTTTAGACTCAAAATAAAAATTATTTTGAAATAATAATGACGTCACAATATGAAGACATCTCAAAAATAAAAGACAAATTCGGACATCATAATATCCGAATTCAAACTTGTATTCAGATAAAGACATGACGACAGTAATAAAATTTGATTCTTTTTTAGACAATCTTAGTACATTTTATTTCAGTATCGACACATTCATAATTCAACAGTTTTCAACAAATAATTTGGTTCGATCTGACAGACTGGCGCCATGAAATAAATAGAGATGAACACAAATTCAGTAGAAAGTAAAAACCCATTGAAAGATATGAATACAGCCAACTTCATCTGCTTTATCTTTTTCTTCTCCACGCTTTGCTTACAGTTTGCAGTCATATTTAGGTATTTTATTTTATTATTGCTTTATCATTTATACACGCGTGCTTTGCCTATTGTATGTCAACATGTATATTTGCTTCTTTTATATAATTGCTTATATATTAATTTTCATACTTTTGGCTTATCGACATTGCATGTTTAAAAGCAATTAAGCAGACAATAAGTGGGAAAATCTTGCCAACAGGAAGAACTTACTTGCAAAGACAAATTCTAATTTTAATTCACTCTTGTTCTGACGATACCTGGTACTAGGTTTGTCTTTACAGGTAGTCCTTCTTTTGTAAGCAAATAGCAGCAGGTCCAAGTCTCAAGTCGTATGTTAAAGTCCTCGCATAGGCAATTTAATAAGTGTACCATCTGTGGATATAGATTCACTTCAGCTTGATCTACCTTGAAGACAAACTAGGATGATAGTTCATATTCTGGATAGGTTAAACTGAAGACAAAAGACAGATTAGGAATGTTCTTTCATCATGAAGGATCACTAGTGATGACATATAAGTCATTTCTAGTATTGTCAGTTTTCATATCACAATTTGAGGCGATCTTTTAAAAACACCTACGAGGTGAAGTTTCTGGTGACAATACGATCAGATGGAGTTCCTGGCATCTGTTAGGAGGGAAATTTGGTGTGTTGAAGACAAATTTAAGACAAGCTTTGTTCGAGATAACTGCATTGCTCTGTCAGTTAAAGGCCGTGTAGAGCCTTCTTTCTCACATAGTGGATTTGATTTCATTTATGTTTGTTTATTTTCTCACCTCACTCTCATACACCAAAAGCTTCGAGACCTAAAGTTTCATGATAGGAGTCTTTTTTACACAACACAATCACCATTACTCATGAAGACAAACAATTAGGTAAAGACAAAGGTATTTTCTGATGGTTTCCCCTACTTGTTGTCTGCAATAGCTTTTTTTTTATCTTTTTATTTTTTCTGTTGTAGACTTTTCTTTATCCACTTTGTCGACACTGTAATTCTTTCGTAATTATAGTCTTTGACAAAATAATTCTGCTGTTCGTTTTTGTAAGTTCCAATCCTCTTATGGATTGGAAACTTCGTTAGGCTCTTCTGTTGACACTCCTAGCTTATTGCTGATTTGTCATATTAATTTGCTGAAATATGAAGATAATGTAAGCTGTGTTCCGTCGTGTCCAAAGAAGTTTAATTCAAGTCAAGAAGAATTCAGCTGTAGGACATCGACAAAGTCAAAAAATAAAATGTCTTGAAGTCATACTATCAAGACCCCTAGATTCAGTGTTTCGGCTGCATGATGCCTTAGTTTTAGGACATTGTGACGTCATTAGCATTTGAACACCATCATACATTAAAGGTTGACTTTATGAGCCGATCGATTTCGGATGCCTCAAACCATATAATACAGTTAATTACTTTTTTTAATCAAAAAATATCCGTACCTCGCTTGTCTTCCCATCCCCAGAAAAAATGTCTCGAAAAGTTTTTCAGTACCAAATAGTTAAATTAATAATTTTACTTCAGAAAAAACAATAATAACTGAGAAAGAAGTTGAGCGATGCAAGAAAGTGATGAGTTATGCGAGAAAGTAAACTCATAAGTCTACATACACTCAACAATATTTTTTGCGTCGTACTGAATTCGCTACTTTTTGTTCAGTCAAGGGGCATTAAAAACACGTATTTTTATGGTCGAGTGTTATAGAACAGTTATTCATAGTACCAGAGTGTTTTGGCTCGCACGGCAGAAATCACACTTGTATCAATCACTTACTATATACATGTGTGTCACAATTTATTTTTAGCAATACCCCCCCCCCAAAGAAAAAAGCTGGACCAAGAAAAAATTAAAATACTGTTTTCATTTTCATTAATGTCAAATAACGCTGCGGCTTCAATACGCGAATCAAATTGTTTTCAGACCGGCATTCAAATGTTCAAACCCAAGCTGTGAAACTATTTTTATTATTTTTTAAATCCTTTATGGTGTATAAAGTAACAGATGCGCGCAAGAAAGTGCATAAAGTAAAAAACGATGCATGAAGAATTTAAATTACCAATGCATTGTTCTAAAATCGTCCACTTTATGTACCATTAAGGACTCAAGGTGCACATAATCGTCTATTCTATCTACAGCTGTTGCAAAAAAATATTTGTCGAATTTTCGACACATAATTCATTTTTGTGGTAAAAGACAGACTTGTCACCACGAATTTCTAATGTCAAAACTTTACACCTAAATAGAAATTTTGAAAAAATTCAGCGTAGGTGTATTTTATTTTTTTAAACGACTTCGAAAAAAAAAGGAGGTGGTTATCAATTCGACCCGCATATATGTTTTTTTTTATGTTTGTTCCAGCCTAATTTCTCAACGTGAGCACCGATTTTGATTAAATTTTTTTTATAAGATAGAGGTTCGTCCTTAAGTGGTCCCATTAAATTGTTTTTAGAATCGATGAGGTAGTTTTGGAGTTATCTTTCTGATAAAAAAAAACTGATAGTTTTAAAGTAATATTGCCGCTAATGCTAGAAACAAAACATCATTGAAAAAAATATTTTTTAAACAATAAAACCGACTTCAAAAAAAGCAATAAAAATGCACTAAGAAGTGTAAAATAATTCTTTTAAAATTTCTTCAGCAAGATCTACGTCTAGGGACTGGAAGTTTTGTCATATAAAATTGGAAGGAATTGACGTAGGTATAAAGCCTACATATGGTAAAGGAAAGAGTGCCGACTTCAATGATTCCAGTCCCTAGACCTAGATCTTACTAAAGAAATTTTAAAAGAAATTATTTTACCTTTTTTAGTTCATTTTTTATTGCTGTTTTTGAAGTCGTTTCCATTTTTAGTTTAATTTTTTGAGTAATTTTTGGCGAATGAAACCGGTTAGCTCTGTGTAGTTTAGAAACAATACTATCATTTTTTTTGACAAATTTTTCGCTATACTTACCTTCAATGTCGTAAGTGTAAACAACGCTTGAGGTTGTAAAGTACCTATTTTTTTCAACATTTCGTTGTAATAATTTTCAAGTTTTTATAAAATCCTTTGACATAGAAAATAACGATAGGTACTTAAATGGTTTGGTAAATTTTTAGGAATGTTCATGAACTACGGTTCATTATTCGTTAGACGTGCTGTGGAAAAAATTTAATAATTTGTCATCTCGGATGAGAGCGGAACAAGATAGTTTGAATCGGAAAATGAAAGAAGATACGATGTCAGTAATTTTTCTATTTATATATTTTTATTAATTCATGTTCAGCGACCCAGACAGGGTAATACAAGCGTAAAATTTTTCACGTCTGATCAACATTATGAAAGAAAAAACAATTAATGAGAGGTTCTCTCGATCCAGTTTGACTTTTCATAATATTAATACGTAAATACAAAATAGTTGGTCATCTTTCTCAAAAAAAGTATCATTTGGAAGAGAACCTACCCTACCTACTCCATCAATGGCGATAAAATATTCAAAAAATTCGGAGGTCTAACGTAAAATGGGTTCATTCTTTTAACATTAAGATACAATTTGGTTGAATCGACAGGCTCAGATTTAGGGGTTTAAAAGTGGATAGGTATCTGTACCCCGGACCTCCATTCCAAAAAAATTTAATGAAGGATTAAGGACAAGTTTGGAACGTAATTCTGCAGATAAGTACCTACACATTTCTAGAAAAATATTTGAGTTTTTTTCGGTAAAGAGTAGGGCCGCCCAATAACTCGTAATTCGGGCTTCCACAAAATTAAATCTTGTCATGTCAATGAAAAACACGACTAAAGATAACTTTTTAATCAGCGTCACATAACACTATTTTCATGATAAGCTATTGAATTTTTTGCAGGAAAAAAAAATTTCATTTTATTTTTTAATCGTAAGGTCAGGGCACTTATGAAATATGAAAAATAAGACAGTCACGTCAAGAAATAAATTCACGTCGATTTATGTAACATAGGTAGGTAGGTACCTATACGAAAGATCAAATTTTTATTCAGCCTATTATTAATTCGGTTACCATTATATTACTACTCACTACTTAGGTACCTACTTATTTTAATAATAATTTTTCATGGGTACATAATAATAAATAATCATTTGACGATGACTAAACGTGAGCAATTTTCAGGCAATCACACACACATTAGCTGCGTGTTCGATATTTCAAAGCGGTGCAACCCTAAAAGTGAAAGTTCGAGTCCAGTTATGTTAAAAATTAACAAATTCTCAGGTCTACCGAAGGTTTTTAGTGCTATTTTATTTCTGTGAAGTAGAAAAACTTTTAAAAAATGATGTTTCGATTAGAAAAATTTTTCTGATAAGAGAGACACGTGATTCAAACGTGTTTATAACAGTCGAAAAATGAACCTAGGTATTCATTGAAACCGCAATTTTTGAGAAAAAAAAGTTTGATCTCAATTCTAACCCGATAAATCGAACCTCTTCTGTTTCAAGGTTCTAGTGCCTCACTTTTACAAATTGAACAATCAGTTTAAAGTAAAAAAAAAGTCTAGTTCCTATTCTTTTTGCTATATCGAACAGACCTATTACAATCAGTTTTCTTATTTAACGATCATTTAAAATTTTTAAATTGAACCTTCTTTTTTCAAAACTGCTGGCCCTATCCAGGTCCCTTCAATTTTGACGAAAGACAATATTTTCTTATCGATATCTAAATTTTACAGTGTCTTCTCTGGAAGTACGAATCTTGAAAATGCCGAAATTAATTGAAATGAATGGTGCGAATGAATGACCCCCAATCCCACTCCTCAGGCCCTTATGATGGTCACTACGTTGACCTTTTCTCTCAGTCTTTAGGTTACAGCAACTAAATTTTCAATACTCGAATATTTTTAAAGAAACGAAACAAAATTCTGTCTCATACTTACACTGGAACCAACGAAGTGTCTCCATAATTGAATATATTGGAACCGGAGCTCCAGCGCTGATTATAGGGCTTTATTAAAGCCATTGAAAAATAAAAACTCTTACTTAAATGTCATTTTAATCACGTAAAATAACGGAAAATAAATTTAAATTAGTTATAGTAGGTAAGTATGTTTAATTTTCAAGAAAAATAAAACATATTATTCTCATTTTTTTCCTTTTTTTTTTCTTTCTTCATTTTGTCCTTCGACCTTCTTCTTGAGCACAACGAGTCAAAGTATTCGATACTGTTACTATGCGATTATTTGCGGAAGTTGCGTGATGATGACGGTAGAATATAAATTTCTATGGAATTATGTAGGCACATGGAAGAGTCGTTGCACGTGCACGATATTTTGTACGCACAATAATTCGTACCAATGTCCGAAGTCTCCGCGACCGAATTTTTTCGTATTCTACGCCATACCAAATCAATACGAGTTTATTGTGCAGGTACCTATGTGTGCAAGAATATTGTTTAAATATGCCTTTTTCAAGTTATAAATTTTGCAAAGGCTTGTATTCATTGCTGATTGCATGTCTGAAGGATTTTTATTAATTCTTATTCAATAAATACAAAGTAATTCTTTTTTTATCGTCCTCGGAAAAAAAATTTTTTATACCATAAAAAGAAAATCATTGTACCTTTCAACACAATTTACCGGATCGCGAAATCTATAATTTACCAACTGTTACATGCAGCTTCGCCTGCCTGATAACTGTTTACTCTGTGGTTTCCCGTTTTCCTTATTTTCAATTCTGTTTGTAAATATATCCAGCGATATCTAATCTCAGAAGTAATTATCTTAACCTAACCTTAGTAGTCTCAAATTGTCTAACAATAACTGGTTCAATCCGTAATTGAGAGAAAATTTGAACTCAACGACTCCAAAAACATAGCCTACGATCATATATCGCTTTATGATATAGGATAAAATTATCTTGATCTCATTTTTGTGGTCCAAAAGAATCCAAAAATTGGTTCAATCAATAACTGGACTGAAAATTTTAGATCAGCACCCCAAAAAAGCATACCTACCTATTGTACATTGTTTAACTATACATATATGTAGCACAGGACCAGTAAAGCTCCATAAGACCAACGTCCTTTTTAATGTTACGACATGCTGGTGTAAAAACCCTGGTGTACTTTCTGCTTACTTTCGATGTTTTGCTTGAATTCACCAATTTAGAATAAATTTAATAAAGTTATTCCTTAAATTCACAAGGATAGTGTACATAAACATTATGTAAACTGAGGTATATACTTTAAGGATATATATACATATATATGACGGAGATGACATGCCAATGTTTTACAATATGCAATCGACTGCGTTGTTAACACCTATATCGACAAAATACCTCACATTAATCGACATCGACCAATCAGAATAATCAGATTCTCTCAAATGGGGTAATCTGTACATCAGTGTTTATAAACAAATGCACGAGGCGATTTCTCCTACAATCAAATTTTTAGAAAGAAAAACATGTGGCATCAACAGCGTTATCCATAGGTGCGACTCCAAAACCACTACTATGTTCTCTTCATCATATATATAGGTATCCTTAAAGGGTATACGTCCAATTTTAGTTCAGTAGAAAACAAGATCTAGCTTGCCTAGTTTTCACCAGGTTTCAGATAGTTCTGCCATAGGGCTTGTAACCAAAAGATTTTTGGGGCTATTGAATAGTGAGAACCAATAAAAATTTATATTGATTACTGGTTACTGGTCATTAATTAAAAAGTAATTATTTGATTAACGATTATTGTTCTTGTTGTATCCTTGATATATATTTCGTATCCGTGAATGTGGCAACGTTGATTCGCTAGTTGCCACTGTTCAATTCGTATTATTATGATTGACGATGTTTTGTGATACACCTCAGTGCAATACAGAATGTGATTAAGTAACATGCCTCTCGTATTATTATTCTCAAAAATAGTTGCAAGTGCTGGTCATAAAAGTGGCGACGAAGATGGCTAAACCTACGAGTAATTTATTTAGTGAATACAATCCGGAAAGTGAAGATATTGCGTCATATTTAGATCGTTTTTCTTGTTTTACATTAATCAATGATGTTAAAGATGATAAGATCGCGAAATTGTTTATTGCTAGTGTTGGTGCTACAGTGTATCAGAAATTCTTGCTGCTTGCCATTCCAAAAAGACCTACCGAACTAACATATGCTGAAATTGAGAAATTGTTGCAAAATGAATACACCAGAAAACCTTTAATTCATGTTGCCCGTCATACCTTCCGACAAAGAAAGCAGAAACTAGGTGAATGTTTCAATGACTTTTACAATGGTTTGAAAGAGTTATCTCGCGATTGTTTGTTTGAAAATGCTGAAACGTTGAAAGAAGAACTCAAGAGTCAAATCCTCTCTGGTATTCGCGATCTGAAAACTCAAAGTTACTACTTCATGCAGTCAAAATTAACGTTGTAAGATGTCATCAAGAAAGCTGAAATTGATGAACAAGTTGTCATTGGTATTCAGCATTTCCGCTCAGACACGAAAATACCTGAATCTTCACCCAGTAATGACGTGAACAAAATCAATGATGGGTATGCCAAAAAGAATTATCATTCAAATAAAAAACGTTATCCACCTTGTAATCAGCTGTCAAATCGCAATAATGAAGTGAAATCTAGTGAATCGAATTCTAACCGTGTTTATATTTGTTATCGTTGTGCTAGAAAGGGGCATAAAGCTAACGTCTGTTTTTATAAAAATGCTACTTATAATAAATGTAAAAAAGTCGGTCATATTGCTGCTGCCTGTGGTAAATCTCGTGATTCCTTACAAAAACCTGACACATCGAAAGTAAATCAAGTTGATGATCCATATGAAATTGTTCCTATATCGATGATATCAAATCAGAATGACAACGAACTTCAAGTAATCCAAGTACCAGCCATTGAAAATTGCGATCTCAATGCCATAATAAATGTTTCTCCTGTAAATTCGATCAAAAAACCTTGTCACATAGTTCCTATATCCGCGATTGCCGGTAATGATAATATTAATAAACTTGAAGTACCGGTAATTAAAATTAATAACGTAAAAGATCGCGATCCTAAAGACAGGGTATTTGTAGAGCTTAGTATTGATGGCAAGTCTGTTGTATTTGAAGCAGATAGTGGCTCCCGATTTGCAATTATGTCTGCAATTAAATTTGCTAAATTAAATATATGTAAAGACATACTACCATGTAATGTTATTTTAAAAAGTTACACGGGTAACTTCATTCATCCGCGAGGCTATGTTAATGTTAACGTTGGCTACAAATTGAAATTAATAAAAAATTTAAAATTGTTAATAGTAGATCAAGATTATGATACAGTTTTTGGTAGGGAATGGTGGTACGCATTGCATTTTGATATATTTGATCATTCTTCTGACACCATACATGAATTAGATGTACCTTTTGATTTAAAATTTGCGCTTGATAATCTTGTAATTGAATTTAATGATATTTTTAAAGACGTTACCGGAAAATTTAAAAATGTACTTGTAGATATTAAACTTAAGAACGATGCTAAACCAATCTTTTGTCATCATCGTAATGTCGTTTATGCGTTGCGTGAGGAAGTTAACAATGAAATTGACCGTTTAGTTTCTGCAGGTATTTATGAACCCATTAATTCGTCTGATTGGGCAACGCCATTGGTTGTAGTGCAGAAATCAAATGGTACGATACGATTGGTTGGTGACTACAGTGTCACAGTGAACACAGCGATGGTCCACGAAGATTATCCTATTCCGAACATCGAAGAAATACTATATGATTTTGGTTGCTGCAAATACTACTCGAAATTCGACGTTCGTGAAGCATTTCTCCATATGCCAGTCACTGACGAAACTGCAAAATTGCTAATGGTAAACACAACAAAAGGTTTGTTTAAAGTCAAGCGATTGCATTATGGTATTCAATGTGCTCCTGCCAGATGGCAACGTTTCGTTGAAACAATATTTAAGCCAGTAAAGGGTTGTCGATGCTTTTATGATGACATAAAAATTTCAACCGATAATGCTCATGTTCATTTGTGTAGCATAAAACAATTTTTTGAAATTTGCAGACAAGAGAACGTGAAACTGCGGAAAAGTAAATGCCAAATCTTAACCGATGAATTAAATTATTTGGGTTTTAAGATTAATGAAAAAGGCATTCACAAAACGTCCGAAAAGGTGGATGCGATATTAAAAGCTCCACCTCAAAAAAATGTTACTGAAGCAAAATCTTTTACTGGTCTTGTTGTGTTCTATAATAGATTTATTCCCAACCTTAGCACAGTTTTGCATCCTATTAACAACCTGCTGAGAAAAGATGTCATGTTTTCTTGGGATGAAAACTGCCAAGCTGCTTTTGAAAAGGTAAAACGAGAAATTGCGTCACCGAGAATCATGTGCCATTTTGACCCGAACAAGCAGTTGATATTGGCAACAGATGCTTCACCCTATGCTATCGGAGCTGTCATCAGTCATCAATACGGAGAATGCGAGTGCCCAATTGCATTTGCTTCTCGCTCGTTGTCGTTAGCTGAAAGAAATTACAGCCAAATCAACAAGGAAAGCTTAGCGATTTTCTGGGGCGTAAAACGATTTTTCAATTATTTATTTGGTCGTCCGTTTATACTGTATGTCGATTGTAAACCATTACAGTCAATTTTTGCAAAAAATGCGGCAAAACCCGCATTAAGTGCTACTCGTCTATTGCACTGTGCTATCTTTCTGCAAGGGTTCAACTACGAAATTCGTTACTGTCGATCAGAAAATCACTCAAATGCAGATTTTCTGTCTTGTTTCCCTATTAGCAGTATGACAGACGAAAGAATGGATGAGCCAAGTGTTGTTAACTTGCACCAGATAAATACCTTGCCAATTTCGTTGCACGAACTAGCTGCTGAAACGTCTACGGATGCTGATACTGCGCCAATCTTGAAAAAACTTTTTCAATCTGCTGACGAGTCTGATATAGTCACTAATTATGCAGTTGAAAGGGGATGTGTACTTTACGGTACACGTGTCTTTATCCCTAAGAAATACAGAAATGCTGTTCTCCAAGAGCTGCACGTTGGTCACTTGGGAATCAGCAAGATGAAAGGTCTGGCTCGCAGTTATGTTTATTGGCCTGGTATTGACCGAGAAATAGAAAATTTAGTACGTTGCTGCGAACCCTGTCAACAAAATGCAAACACAGTTTCCGTACCGTCGCATCCTTGGAAAAAACCTTCAGGCCCATGGGAAAGGGTACACATCGACTACGCTGGACCATTTCTACAGCACTTGTTCCTAATTGTTGTCGACGCATATTCCAAATGGCCTGAGGTGTTTGCTATTCCTTCTTCAAGGCTTCATGGTACAAATTCTTCAGCGACGATTGAGAAATTAATCGAATGTTTTGCGCGCTTTGGTTGTCCATCTACATTGGTTAGCGACAATGGAGTCCAGTTTACTAGTCAAGAGTTTGCTACCTTTTGTAAACAAAACTTCATTAAACAACTTCACTCGGCACCCTATCACCCTCAATCCAACGGACAAGCAGAACGTTTTGTACAAACGATAAAATGCACACTCAAAATTGCAATCTTAGAAAAACCGGAAGAGTCCATAAATAAAAAATTGCATACGTTCTTGATGGCATATCGACGAGCTCCACTTATTGGGGGAGAGAGCCCCTGCCAACTGATGCTTGGAAGGAGTATCCGTTCCCGAATTGACCTACTAAAAGGGACAGATACGCTTTCCACTGAATTTGACCCTTCAACAGCAGATGGGAAAAGAATATGGTTTAAGGTGTTCAGTGGATCAAAGAATTGTGATCATGGAACATTGCTCCGTCATCTCGGCCAAGCCATGGTGGAAGTTTGTGACAACAATGGACAGATTTATCGACGGCACCTGTCTCAGGTTCAAAATGACCATTCGACTGCAGTAACAGCAGATACCTATCCAGTTGACTTACAACCACCTACAGCGCCTGAGCCGCAACTGCCTGACCCTCAACCTCTTGAAATTGAAATCCATGCGCCTGCACCGGAACCTCAAAATATTTTGCCCTCTCCCCGTCGTTCTAATAGAAATCAAAATCCGCCGGAACGTTTTTCCCCTTAGGGGAGAAGGGTGTTGTATCCTTGATATATATTTCGTATCCGTGAATGTGGCAACGTTGATTCGCTAGTTGCCATTGTTCAATTCATATTATTATGATTGACGATGTTTTGTGATACACCTCAGTGCAATAGAGAATGTGATTAAGTAACATGCCTCTCGTATTATTATTTTCAAAAATAGTTGCAAGTGCTGGTCATAAAAGTTCTGGTTAACCAAAACAACTTTTCTGGTTATTGATTGTGGTTACTGGTTATTGGTTTTGACAAAATTTGGTGTAAAATAGACAAAAAAAATTTTTTCAAGTCAAATTATCAATAATTGCTAATTTTTCAAGAAATAATTGGTAATTTTCGAGAAAAATAATCAATAATTTGACATTTCATAAAAACCAATAAAAACTGATTCTTTCTGGTTATCATTCTGGTTAATGGTTTCAGCATTTAGAATGAATTGGTTATTTGTTATTAGTTATGTGAAATTTTTTTGTTTTTGTTACCAGTCCCCAAATTAATGTTGTCAATTTGTTTAGGTTTTTAGTGGTCACTGTTCCGTTTATGGTTGTGGTAACCTTTGACTATATAGCTCATGGACTGCTAGAACTGATAAGAAATACATAGAGTTAAATGGAAGATTGCTGAAGCCACTGTTAACAGGCGTTCTTTTTACGAAATTTTTATATTTCGTTAATTTAGTAATTAAAATTATATTTGAAGATAATTAATTTTAATATTATTCTACTTTGCCATTGACACATGATAAAATGGCATTATTTGTAAGTTTATAGAATAATTAATGACATAAATATGTAATACTTTACTAGAACTTCATTCCACTGATACTTTAAGTGCATCAAAACTTGACTTAACAGAAGAGATGAGTATACATCCATTATCTAATGGTCTAGAAGCATCTAATGGCAATAGCTTACCGACAGATTATTGCAATCTCTTAATGATTTTGAAGAAGCTTGTAATAAATTGGATTTTGTAGGTGTAATTGGTGCATCCTCATAAACTATTATATAGTTAACTGTATAGTATAGTATTAAGATAAGAATAAGGAAATTATTAATATTTTCCTTATTCTACCTGTATATAAGTACGCAATTCTTCGATTAGTTTTCCATCGACAGTAATAACATTTAAACCCATTTGCATTAAAACGTTGTGTATAAAAAAAAAGTAAGAATTACGGAACGAAATAGTTAGGTCTAAATATAAAATACACGATATTCTACCTGATACAAATTCAGTTTTCACACAAAGTACCTTTTTCAAAAAGTAACGCCTGCAGTGTTTGGCTTCAAGATTTTATCAGTTCTAGCAGTCCATAAGCTATATAGTCAAAGGTGGTAACAAGCCCTAAGGTATGAGTGGGTAATTAGATTGTTCTTTTTCATACGATACATTATTTTGTTTTACCATTTTTATTAATGTTCCTATGAACATATTTGTATGTCTTATTGGACTTGATTTTTTTGGTGATCTTTGACTGGTACATAGATAAGTAATTTTATATTCATGTCAAAACAATGGTTTTTTTTTTTCATACTTGTTTTTTATGTTTTTATTTTACCAAGTATGTCAGGCTACTCGCTGTTTTGTTGGCTTTGATCAGCACAGGTCTTAATATGACTTGATATTTTTCACCTTAGGATCTTTTTATAAAAAAAAACAAAAAAAACAACATTCTTAAGAAAATTTGTTTTGGTTCTAAATTTGCATTTTACCCGTAGATTAAAATACTCAGTAGTTTAAAATTGTTGAACGTTGACTCTGACTGCTGTCTGGGCTAGATTTTGCTGTCAAGTCTTCAAAATCTTAAAAAATTTGACTCTAGTTATTTCTTACAGTTTCCAAGTGTTTTGTGAATTTCTTGGAAGTGAGTTTTGAAGAAATTGTCTAACTAACGGGGTTCTATTGTGGTGTGAACCCACCCTAGTTGGCATACCACAAAATTGGGTAACACGTACATCCAGTAGTACACAGTTGTTTCCTATTTAACGTCAGCATGTCTAACTAGAAATTAATGTTCTTTACTGGTCCAGTGCTATATGCATAGTCAAAGTCAGTGATGTAAGAATGGGGGATACAGACGTACAATGTACCCCCTCAATGAAAAATGGGGGTACAAATGATACTTTGTACCTCCCACAAAAAATATTGTTATAAATAAAACAAAAATTTATTTTATGTTATTTAGTTACAAATATAACAACATATTGAAGCCAAAAGCTGAATGCTTCTAGCCAAAGCTGTATTTTCTAAAGAGCAAGCTAAAAACTTACACCTAGCTTAAGTTTTATTTATTCAGCTTGACAGGCCTTCTTAGAACCGATTTTAATGAACTTTTTTTTAAATGATATTTAGATGGGGATCTAATGGTGGTCCAGAGATAGATTTTCTTTGTATTAGTGCAAGGTGCTTATTCGTTCAGTAGTTTCTGAGAAAACTGAAGAACGAATAATTCCTGAAAAAGTAGTTTTTTCACGATTTTGAGGAAATTACAAAAGGAATCAGGCTGAAATTTTCATGAAACATTGTTCTTATATATGTGAAAATCTCGTAGAAGTTGAGTGACTATTAGTTCAATAGTTTTTAAGAAAATTGGAAGAGAAAAAATTTTCATGAAAGGTAAGTCCTTATAGTATAAAACCAGGTCTGATAGGAGTTTAGTGCCTATTAATTGGTTCAGTAGCTTTCGAGAAAACTGAAGAACAAAAAATTCCTTGAAAAGCGGTTTTTCCAAGATTTGGAGGAAACTACGAAATGGATCAGGAAGAAATTTTCACGATACATCGTTCTCATATAAGTCTGATAGGGGATTGATTCTTATTAATTCAGAGTTTCGAGAAAATGGGAAAAAAAATTTATGGAAAAGTTGTTTTTCCAAGATTCTGAGGAAACTACAGGAGAGATAAGGATGAAATTTTCACGAAATTTAATTTTTAAGTAGGACCAGATCTGATAAGGAGTTTTGTACCTATTGATTCAGCAGTTTCCTAGAAAAATGTAGAACAAAAAAAAATCACTGAAAAAAGAAAGTCGCCTGTGTTGCTTAAAGTATCTTTCTCGTATTTAAGACACAACATGTTATTTTACTAACGGTATCTTACTTAAAAATGTAACAATGAGTCAATAACTACCGATAATTTTTTGTAATTCTTTCACGCATTAGAAATTCAGGAATGTTTGCTAAATTTTCAATGCTAAATTGGCCAACTGGGTTTTCTATCGAAATATTGCTGCGTTAGAGTTTTTCAAACTTGCAGTCTACAAGCATTCAAACAATATTAAATGTATAGGCTGTAGATAATGAAAAAAAAAAAAAATTAAATTATTCATTTTTTATGCTTTCTCATGTTCATTTAAGCCATTTATAATGATTTTTTTCCGTTTGATTACGATTCATTAAGTTTTAAATTAAAAAAAATGGTTTATGATAGTATTGAAAACAAGACTTCTTACTTTTTCTGGGAGTGAGGGGGTAGCGGACGCCTGGAGGCGAAAATAAACCCGCACGTCCCCCAGGCCTTGCGCATTTTTGGTCGTTCTTGCGGCGCAAAAATTAACATTTTCATTCAATAACTGAGATGTAGAACTGAGAACTATAATAAATGCTGGAATTTAATAACAATATTATGACTCAGTATAACAGTTTTTCTTCACTTTTTCAATACTTAACAAATAATGTAATTAGACAAGATTTACGTAAGCCGAGACATTTTTCGCGATCAATGAATAACGAACTTACTTTCAACTGTAAATCTTTTTCTAAATTAGATCTAATTATTCACAGCTTTTGATGTTGGGTTTATGCAACTTTCAGTTTTTGATTTAGACAGTGAATATTCGTCTCAATATCTTCTACTTCTCTTTGCAGTCTGTAAAGAAAAAGAAAGAGAAAAAAAATTAAAGTAATAAAACATTGCATGAAATATCATAGACTATAAGTAGGTATCCATAACTTATGAATGAACTTTAATTTATGATCTTTTACTCGTGATTCATTAAGTCAGTATCATAGATTTTCTTTATGTAATCGCAAGTCTGATAGAAGTTTGATGATTATTTGTTCGGTATTTTCCGAGACAACTGGAAGAAAAATTGCTGGAACAGTGGTTTTTCTAGAATTTTGAGAAAATTGCTGAAGGGTTTGGGCTGACATTTTCACGATAGATTTTCCTTATATATATATGTGCAAGTCTGATAGAAGTTTGATGCCTATTCGTTTGGTAGTTTTCTAGGAAACTGGAAAAGAATTTTGGTTCACGGTTTTAAGAAAACTATCCGAGTGATCTGGCTGAAATTTTCACAATAGATTGTCATTATGTGAGTGCAAGTTCGGTAGAAGTTGAAGTATCTTTTTCTATTTATGGAGCATGGTGTTATGAGTGTCGTTTTTACATTGCATTAATTTGAATTTTTTTTTTTCATACTGTCATTGAAGATTGGCAAACTTGGTTTTTTAGAGAAGTATCACGGCGCTAAAGTTTTTAAAAATAATTCCATTGGTTGAGATGGAGGGTTATAATTACCAGTAGTCTCCCTCCAGCTTTGTCACTGGTGCAAAGATATTTCAAATTTCTTTGTTTTTTGATTTTTCAACTTATACCCCCCAAACGAAAAACGTTCCTACTGACCTGGTCAAATCTAAAAATCAATTGTCTAAGAATTTATTGTTTTCTAGTTTTCTGGGAAACTACTGAACCAATGGGCACCAAACTCGTATCAGATCTGGTCCCATATAAGGAATATCTTTCGGGAAAATTTTAGCTCTATCCGTTTTGTAGTTTTCTCAAAACTGCGAACAAAAACGTGTTTGTTCCAAATATTTTTCTTCTCCAGTTTTATCAGAAACTACCAAATAAATAAGCATCCAGCCTCTGTCAGACTTGCACCTACATAAGAATAATTTATTAGGAAAGTTTCAGCCCCATTGCTTTTGTCATTTTTACAAAATCCTAGAAAAACGACTTTTCCAGAATTTTTTTTACGGTTTTCACAAAAACTACGCACCAAACTTCTTTCAGAACTGCTCCTATTTGAAAACTATCTTTCGTGAAAATCTCAACTCTATCCATTTCGTGGTTATCTTGAAAAATTGAACACAAAATTTTGAGCGATACATATTATATGTATATACATGTCCTGAGGCCCCGCTTCGTGGCGCTTTGGCTTGTGCCGGCCCTTGATTTCTGCTGGCATAGTTAGGTAACACTGTAGAATTTGTTGTTTCGTCGAAAATTATTTTCATTTTCTTTTTTTTCCGCGTGCGCGAGCGCGTGTGTGTGTGTGTGTGTGTGCGCGTGTGTGTATGAGGTCCTGGTTAATGGCCATGTGCGTCGAATTTAAGGGAATAATATTGGCGAAATAAGAATTAATTTTGTCGAATTAATTTCGTACATTTATTATAGTGATATATAAAAAAAATTAGGTCAAAATGGGAAAACGGCACCAATCATCTTCGTTTCACATGATGCGAAATTTTCATCATCACCACCCCCAACCCTTTTATGAGGTCAATTTTAACACACTAAAAATGCGCAACAAAGAGAAAAATAACCATTTTAAAATATTATCCAGTTAAATCTACTGAAATTATTGAAGTCGGTGCTTTAGTTAAGAAGTTTTATAGGTAGATAATAAAATTTGACGTGCTGGTTGACAAACTGGCCTATGACGTGATTAAGAATATGGAGCGCCGACTACAAGAATTCCAGTACCTAGATCTTACTGGAGAAATTTTAAAACGGTTACTATCTTTCTCTCTGCAGCGCTTTTTTTTTTTTTTTTTTTTTTTTACAACGTTTAATTAAAATATTCTGTTACCATTTTTCATCAGATTTATTTTCAACCATTATAAAAATGGCTCCAAACTTGAGAATTTTTCTATTTCATATAGTAATGGCTGGATGACAAACCGGTGATGAAGAAATTAAATTAAGTGATGTAATTCTATCTATTCGCTGTAAAAGAAGAAAATCAAATGCATTTCACTCGTGGTTTTACTCAATTCCACAAATGTTTGGTACATTTTCGAATTAAGTACCTATCTGTCAGCGAACTGTACCTAAAGTTAAAAAAACGAGGAAAATTTGCATCAGTTAACTGAAAAATGAGGTTACAGCGATATAATTATAATTATACCCATATTTTCTGTCCTGACTAATGTCGAGTTAGGTACTTAATTCAGTTTATGGTTTCTTACTATAAATTATCGGGTTCAATTTTTTGTTTCATACCGTTTTTGAAAATATTATTCGTTGTTTTTTTTATTCCAGAAATCTAGGTCAAGAATTTAAGTTTTATCCAACAAATATCGTAGCATTTACACCATTTATAAATGAATGAATAAAGATTTTCACAACATTTTCATTCAAAACTTTTCAATACTCTAATTCAAAATACCACTTTTCCAAATTAGTTATCTTTAAAAAAGTATATTTTCAAAAGAACAGAATACCTAATTTCTGAATTAAAAATATGTTCATTTGGATTCTTTCCAATCTATGAATATTATGATGAGTCTTACTTGAGGGTGTATAAATTTTTATTTAATCGCAATATAATTTATTTCAATCCAGTAGGAACAGTTTTGAAAATCACCAAATTAAATTTCACCTGATACGTAATATTCTTTAAATAATTTCGCCAACACCAATTTGATCACTTGTATTTGTTTACTTCAGTTAGTATATATTAGTTAGGTCAACTTTTGTCAAGAAGTACTGCATACAGATTCCAAAAACTTACTATTCCGAATTTGTCGCTAATTCCAAATTTGTAACCTTTCCTCTAAAACACTGCTATTTATAAATAATGCTAAGCATATTTCCAATTCTTACTGTATAAAATAAAATTCAAAGTGTAACCTATTGGCAAAATAGCGTAGAAGGCAGAGATCATCTTATATGGGACAAAGTATTAGCAACTTTGAATTATTATTACCAACCTCGCAATTATGTGAACCAGAAAGGAAATTATAAATGATTACCTTCAGAATGATTTTTCATATAAATAATACGCTTTTATATGTGACGTGTAAACTGATGTGTAAAACGAAACTTAGCATCTCTGTATATGATAGAAGCATAGGTATGTATCAGAAATTATTTTGAAAAAATTAAAAAATAAAAGGAAAAAAACCATTTTAAAAAAAGGGCCGGCCTGAGATTTAAACCCACACCCCTGACCATGAGAATAGGTGAAAATAAATAAAAATTCAGTTATGAAAACACTCAATTTCCGCACTATTATGGTGAGATGAAAATAATTTTTGACTGTTCCGAATCAAATTGGAAATCTCTCCTCTTGCTAACCAAAATCGATTCAGAAAAAACGTCTTTTTGGTGTATGTCTGCATGATTTAAAGAAAAAAAAAATTTTTTAAATAAGTAATCAGAGTTGTTTTTCGTAAAAGACATGTAAATACCGATGTACTGTTTTGAATATTATTGACTTAGGCTGTTTTCTCGGATTAGTTTTTTCCCTCTTAAACGATAAAAAGAACAATTAAGATTTTCATTTTTTGCATAAATTATATCTTAAAGGTCTCGAGGAGATTTATACGATTATATGCAGGTTGGTTCACAAATTGTTTGTGAGTCTGTCAAAAATGGGTGATTGGTAGTTCCAACAACTTCATTTACCAAGCCATGAAGCGAAAATTGCAGTTTATTGAAATTATTACGGAGGTAGGTTACCTATCGACTTATTTTGGTGCAGAATCTATTTGCCTATTGCAGCTGTTTGTTGTGAAGATTGGGTATTTATAATTACCTATTAGAAATTCTATTACAAAAATTAATCCTTTTATTTGAGGAAGTCATTCAGTTTCTCCTACAAAATGTGAAAATTTAGTTTCAAGATTTTATGTAATTTTTGAATTGTTAAATGAATCAGCTCGAAGATGGAAAACACAACAAAATTTTTCATTGGAGAACAATGAACTTTGAAAAGTTGTCAGCCACTTTTCCTCCAAAAAAGGATTGAATGTAAACTTTTAAAAGTTGAAGAACTTTAATCGAATAAAAAAAGTGTGTGTACCGGGACATTGGGTTGAAGTGAAACTTTTGTGATGGTAATAAATAAAAAAAAGAAAAAAGAAAAAAGAAAACCATGCCTCTCTTCCCCGAAATACAAACAAGGGTCTCAGCATTGCCAAAATGTCATTACTATGTGTTATTATATGTTTCTACAGTCGTGTGTTATAGGGCATTGAAAACTGATTTTCTGAAAAGTTGCTCGTAGTTTAATAGGTTTAGGCATGGCTTCAAATTCTGGATATGTTGTGTCCAAACCCCCGCACTTGGGTATCAATCATGAAATGAATTGATACCTATGAATTAATAATTAACACGAGTTGACAGCACGTGTATTTTAAATGGGGTATTAAACGCTGTCAACTATCAATTTATATCAATTCAGTACATGACTGATACCCTGTTAGATTTTTTATGAAATTTTTTGTGGAGATAATTGTTGAAAAAAAAAATGCTTGTCTCATCATAGACTATACAAGAATATAATAAATAACAAAACGATATTTTGGCAAATCTGGTGTGAGACGTTTGTGAAATCCGCTCCCTACCCTCTTAGGTATATTTTTCTTTCCCTTTTTTTTTTTATTTCTAGGGTTTTTGCACGAAGTGAAAAAACCCTATTAGAATCACCATTATTTTCCTTCTTGTTTTTTCTTCCTTCTTTTCCTTAAATTAGTTCTATGTTTTGTTTTTCTCATCTGTGAAGCTAATGATGCGCACTAATCAGCTGGTTCGACTAATCAATTACCTTAATTAATCAACTAAATTGATTTTTTGTTATTTGATTTATTTTTGCAAAATTAATCAATTAATCAAATATCACTCAGGCTTGACAAAAATCACAAAATTTTTATAAAATAAATAAACGAAAAAAAAGGGGAAAATCCTATTTTTGGGTGTTGTAGAAGAAATGTTCGCTATTCTACTTCAGAATAAATGCGTGTTGAAAACATTTTTTGTCAGTCTAGTTAAGATGTGATGGTATAATATATAGTCAATGGTCTGAAGATGGACGCTTTTCTATGCAACTCATTAACAATCACTCATTTTGCTAATTATAGTTGAGTAAAATACTTGTGGGGACTCATCCGTATGAGGTAAAGGGGCTCGGACCCCTCGACGACAGTCGCCGCCCCAAAGGGCAGGCCAACTTCTCGTCCTTGTGACGTTAAACTAACACACAAATTATGTTCGATCGTAATTACCTGCGAATACATGCAGGTAATGTACGAGTACCGAATCGTGACGTCATCCATCAATCAATGTCACGATTCGTACGCGAACCGGCCAGCCGTCACCTACGATAGTAGGGGATGACGCGACCTGGCCGCCATTATCAACGTACGTATTACACTACGTACGTGTGTCTGTGTGCGTGCGCCAGAACCAGTATAAAAACTCTCAGAACCGGCTCTAAAATCGCCAGTGTTTGGTCTGGTTCTGGCTTACCCATACTTATGTACGAAGTGGCTGAACACGCTTAAATTCTGTAGAATTTCCTTCTGGTGAGAATATCTCTCACGACAAGGTATTCCACAGTGGTGACCCCGATGTGATTTCGGCCACGTCGTGAGGAGTCTTAGGCGCTTCGGCGCTATTACAACCTGGCGCAGTAGCGCTGGCGAGATTCTCGCTTGCTCGGCAAATTAAAAAATAATTTTTTTACCAAGACTAAGACACCTTTTAGGTCGTCGAAGTAAGTGTCTACTGAAGTGGGAATTTATACCCCTCTCTTTAAAATATACAAACAAAGAGAAACAAGACAGTAGACCTGGAGGAAGAAGGTTGGACTAATCCCCCAACTCCCCCGACTTCGACTCGATACTCCTTGAATTTAGCAAATATAGAAGAAGGCCCTCAACACCCAGAATTAGCACGACTGGGAACTGCAATAAATAAAGAAGAACTAGCAGTCAAAACGTTGAGAAGTGGTCGAACTTTAAGCCAAAGTTCTGACCTGAAAACACCTGTCCTACAAACACAGGAGCCAGTGTTTTCGACCAGCAAGAAAGGAAGTAGTACTGTGGAATACGCTTGTCACCAGAAAGACACAGCAATGGTTCCACCACCAACTGAAAACCCGCAACCATCGCAGGGAGGTAGTAGTCAGCCGCAGCTGACACCCGAAGTCTTGGCGCAGATTTTGCAACTTCTGCAATTGCAGCCAGGACAGAACCCCAACTTCTACAGACGAAGGATAGAGATCCCGGAATTTCTGCCCAATGAGGTAGACTTGTGGTTGACTCTACTAGAAGGCAGGTTCAAAACAGAGAACATAACTTTGAACCAGCGGTATTTACACATCTGTGGAGGCATGCCCCCGCAGATAATCCGCCACATTCCGGATATTATGGAATGCCCTTCGACAGAAGATGATAAATATGCCTGGTTTGTCAAGAAAATCAAAAATGTATTCGGAAAAACCAGAAACGAAATTATTGATGATGTGATGGGTGGTATGAAGATGGGGGACGACAAACCCTCAATTTTCGTGGCGAAGTTAAGGCAGAAGGTGGACAATATCATAGCCCCTTCTGTCATAGGCAATCAATTTTGCAAGCAACTTCCACAAAGTGTTGTGCAATGGCTAGCCGCCGTTGGTTCCACGGTAATCAATACATCCGCGGATCTTGACTTCCTTGCGAAATCAGCAGATAATGCGCTCGAGTACACCAGGTCAAAGCCGGTGGTCAGTGCAGTATCTGCAGAGACTGGAGAGCTCGCTCAACTTAGAGCCCAAATAGCTCAGTTGACCGAGGAGGTAAAACGGAACAAAAGCCAAAGCTCGACAAAACCCAACAGTAGCTGGCGACAAAGATCAAAATCTAGAAACAACAACAACAACAGCAGAAACGGTAGAGGACAACAGTCCCGGTCCAGAGACCGTAGATCTAGTTCCGGAAACAGGGGTCGGAGTACAACTCCCCCTAGAACATCATCTCCCAAAACCCAGTCTCGAAATTGGGATGATAAAAGTTGTTTCTTTCACAACCGGTTTGGCGCAGAGGCCACCAAATGCAACAACAGGTTTAGATGGTGGGGCAAATCCTACAATACGGAAGCATCAAACTAGAACGAGGGGCCATCTATGTGGCTGAAGACCCCTTGGAAAAATACTCACGCCACCTGTTCATAAAGGACAGGACTAACAGGAGAAAGTACTTAATTGACTCGGGAGCAGACCTGAGCATATTGCCAGTTAACAAAACCCAAAAAATACTCCCTCCAAAATACTATCTCCGTACTGTGAATGGTCAAAACCTTCCAGCTTACGGACTTGAGACCAGCAAAGTCGACATCGGACTCAGCGAAAATATGACGTGGTCCTTCACGGTTGCTGATGTTCCAAACCCGATCCTGGGTGCAGATTTTCTTGCACATTATGGCCTGATCATTGACCTCAAACACGGCAAACTGATCAATAGTGAAAATAAAAGTGTGGATGGCAAAACGCATGCTTACAGACTGGACACAAATATATCCAGCTGTACAAAAGTCGACGGACAACTCTTACGGATCCTGTCTGACTATCCTGGAGTCACTCAACCCTCAATCCGCAGGCATCCTACGTACAAACACAACACGGTTCATTACATTGAAACCAAAGGACAGCCTTGCCATGCTAGAGCACGAAGGTTACTGCCTGCAAACTCAAAGCGGCACGGGAGTACTTCCATTGCATCATTGAGGAGGGCGTATGTCGCCCCTCAAAAAGCTCATGGAGCTCCCCTATCCACATGATTAAAAAAGCAAGTGGAGAGTGGCGAATTGTTGGAGACTACAGGGCCTTAAACGCCATAACAGTTCCTGATCGCTATCCAGTCCCCAATATAATTGACTTCAACGCGAACATGAAGGGTAAAACAATGTTCACCAAAATTGACATCAACTGGGCATTCCACCAAATTCCTATGGCCGACCAGGACGTACCAAAGACAGCGGTTATAACCCCCTTTGGATTATTCGAATACCTTCGAATGCCGTTAGGACTTCGCAACTCAGCACAAACTTTCCAACAATTTATCAATGGACTGTTTAGGGAATTGCAGTTTGCATATGCATACTTGGATGACATTTGCATATGCTCTGAAGGCGGTGAGCATCGGCACGAGGAGAATGTGAGAGCCGTGGTACAGCGTATACACGCCGCCGGACTCACTATCAACGTAGGCAAAAGCTTATATGCACAGACCGAAATTGACTTCCTTGGCTACAAAGTCTCGACCGAAGGCATTTCCCCACTGAAGACCAAGGTAGAGCCAATATTGAACTTCCCAAAGCCCTCAAATGTCGCAGAACTTAGGCGTTTCTTGGGGATGGTGAATTTCTATAGACGTTGCATGAAGAATGCAGCAGCCGAACAAAGTAAGCTGTTTGCATTAATTAAGACAAGTAAAAAGAAAGACAAAACTCCACTCGAATGGAATGAAGAAGCCGAAGAGGCCTTTGAAAATATCAAAGATACACTGACAAATGCAACTCTATTGGCTCATCCAGACGAAAGTCTGCCGTTATGCATAAGTACCGATGCATCTGATTTTGCTATTGGTGCAACTTTGTACCAACTTGATAAAGACAACATCAAATTACCGTTAGCTTTCTTCTCGAGGAAGCTCTCAAAAACAGAAAAGAATTACAGCACATACGATAGGGAATTGCTCGGAATTTTTGCTGCGTTGAAGCATTTCAGGCACCAATTAGAGGGTAGATGTTTTTCTGTGTATACTGGCCATAAACCCCTAACATATGCCTTCACACAAAAAGCAGAACCAGCATCACCGAGAAGAGCACGACAATTAGACTATATTGGTCAATTGACTACTGACATTCAGTATATAAGTGGAGAACTTAACACTCCAGCTGATGCCTTGAGTAGGATCGAAGCTATCTCGGCTCCTGTCCAATTGCCTTATGCTGAAATAGCTAAAGCACAGCTTAAGGATGCAGAATTGCAAGAGTTGTTATCGAACGATGATACTACTCTCAAATTGAGACAGAGAAAAATTCCCGGTACTGATGTTTTATTAACATGTGACATCAGTACAGGTAAGAATAGGCCATTTCTACCGGTAAAATATCGCAGGTTGGCTTTCAACAGTGTACATAATCTGTCACATGCTGGGCCAAAATGTAGTGCTAATCTAATTTCGGCAAGGTTTGTATGGCCATGAATGAAGTATGACTGCAACAAATGGGCTCGCAGTTGCCTGAACTGTCAAGAGTCCAAAGTAGTAAGACACACTCGCTCGCCCCTCAAATCCTTCAAACAAACAGAGCGGTTTAAAACGGTTCACATGGATTTGGTAGGCCCATTGCCACCATCACAAGGACACAGATACCTGTTAACGATAATAGACAGGGCAACACAATGGCCAGAAGCAATCCCTCTACACGAGATGTCAGCTCCCACAGTAGCTGCAAGGTTATACGATACCTGGATTGCGAGGTACGGCGTACCAGAAGTCATAATTACGGACCAAGGTCGCCAATTCGAGAGCTCGCTCTTTAAAGAGCTGGCAAATAAGCTTGGTGTTCAACACAGTCATACCACAGCTTACCATCCTCAAGCCAATGGCAAAATTGAGAGATGGCATAGAGCTCTCAAAGCCTCCATCATGTCTCATGATACCAAGAGATGGGTAGAAATACTTCCTACCATCCTCTTAGTCCTTCGATCTGCCCTACAAACCGATACAGGTCATTCTGCAGCGCAATTAGCGTTCGGCGAAGAGCTACGCCTCCCAGGGGACTTCTTCACAAAATTGAAGGAAGTTAGCCCCAAAATTATGGTACAAAACATGAGGAATGATGCCAACAATTTCCTACAATAGGCAGCTTGTCATGGCCAGCCCAAAATTTACGTCTCAAAACACTTGGCCAATACGTCACACGTATTTGTTAGAGACGAAAAAATGAGATCTGCGCTGGAGAAACCATACGCCGGTCCTTACAAAGTAGTATCACGAGATGAGAAAAACTTTGTGATACTTATTGCAGGAGAACCTCGAACAATTTCAATCGACAGATTGAAGCCTGCATACCTGGTAAGTGACGATAAAAGAATCAAAAGGTTGCAGAAGGAGAACGTAGAAAATATCCAGACGGATTCCGAAACAAAAACGGAAGAACCGGTCGAAAAATGTGAGAAAAATAATTCACAGCAGAAAACACCAAAGAAGTCAGTACAATTTTCGGACGATGTTACAACCAAAACATTCGATCCTGAGGCCCCCTTATGTCCACGAAAAAGAGGCAGGCCCCCTGGCAGTAAAAAACGTAAAAATTCCCGCCCTTCTCGCACGTCTGAGAGGTTAATGCGAAGAAAATAAAAATTTACTCCCAAAAAAGTAATATCCACTACGTAAGTTGTAACCCGCTAAAAAAATATGCGAGGAATATCGGAACTCTGCGAGACAAAAGAAACTCCGGAGATAAGCAAACGAGGAATGCCAACAAAAAGAAAAAGACAGGAATAAACAAATCCACGTGCAATACGGAAACAAAACATTGCAACGTGCGAGTACCGTTAAACACAAAGATAATCTCTACGACGTGACGTCACAAACGGAGATTCCTTTGTAATAGAAATTCGAAAAATTATATTTACTGAGTTTATTTCAGGTATAACTCTGCTTAAACTGATCAGAACTTAACAGGAAAACTTGCATACGGCCGAGAATTTTAAGCGCTATCCCCTCTACGTGTCGATAAGAAGATTCGGAAATAAAGAAAAGTAACTGTAATGGTAAATCAAAAAACGAAGTAAAATCACCCATTTCAGAACCGCCAGAATACTTGGACGTGTTTTTCTGATATATTTTTGGTGCCTTCTCCTAATAACCTATTCTGTGATGTCACTGCCAATTCCTATCCCGAATTCCGCCACCTTCCAGTTCGCCCGGAAAACTGCTGAGTTCTCAAAAACTCAGCAGAAGACCGAGTAGAAGACGGAGCTGGACCGGATCGAGGAGGAGCTGCTAATGGACACAGCTCCTCCGGTTGACGATGTCCTAGCGGAGATGACCACTCCGCTGCCTCCAATCATCTCACCTCCCCGATCCCCGAAGGAGCCGACTCCGACTCCGGAACCCCCAAAGCCGGAGCCAAAACCCGAAGAGAAACGGGAGCCAATGGGATTTTTGTTCACGGCAGAGAGGGCTGCGAATGAACGAGTGAAGATGGCCACCTGGGCAATGGAGAACTCAAACTCTCCGATGCACAGGAAGCCGACATTCAAGCGTCCGCCACCCCCTCACTCCCGTCGTCACCCATATGCCCGCACAAAAAATACCAAACCGAGGCATAGGGGTGAAGGCAGCCGGGCAAACTACCTGGCCCGAGCATACGCCTGTAGGGAATCCTACGAGTGCGTTGGGGCCGCGGTAGGCAGCGCCCTGGCAAAATGGGAGGCCGATCAGAGGCAAAAATGAAACCCGCATGTCCCCCAGGCCTTGCGCATTTTTGGTCGTTCTTGCGGCGCAAAAACGGGGGGGGGAGTAGCTGTGGGGACTCATCGGTATGAGGTAAAGGGGCTCGGACCCCTCGACGACAGTCGCCGCCCCAAAGGGCAGGCCAACTTCTCGTCCTTGTGACGTTAAACTAACACACAAATTACGTATGATCGTAATTACCTGCGAATACATGCAGGTAATGTACGAGTACCAAATCGTGACGTCATCCATCAATCAATGTCACGATTCGTACACGAACTGGCCAGCCGTCACCTACGATAGTAGGGGATGACGCGACCTGGCCGCCATTATCAACATACGTATTACACTACGTACGTGTGTCTGTGTGCGTGCGCCAGAACCAGTATAAAAACTCTCAGAACCGGCTCTAAAATCGCCAGTGTTCGGTCTGGTTCTGGCTTACCCGTACTTATGTACGAAGTGGCTGAACACGCTTAAATTCTGTAGAATTTCCTTCTGGTGAGAATATCTCTCACGACAAGGTATTCCACAATACTATTTCTCAACTCATACACCTAAAAGAGGTTATTATTAAATCAATTTTGATTAGTAAAATACAAGATTTTCAGAGCAGTTTGGAAAATTGAAAATAGTTTTCATTTCTTCACCAAGTGAAGAAACAGTGTAGAAATTAATTTTTTCTCGACTGTTTGTTGCTTATTTCTTCACAGCACCATTTACACATACACAAGTTGCAAAATATCACAATGATAGAGGGCCATTTCACATAGTGATGCTTACACAAACAACCAAGTTTGTTTCTCAATAATATTTAATTATATCTAAAATTCTATTCATGAATGAAGTTTACCTGTTTAATCAAATAAATAATAACCTCTTTTTGGTGAATTTGTAGAAAAGAATATCATACTCAACTAGTTAACTACTCGTGATAATCACTCATTTTGCTAACTACCTACTTGAATAAAATACTATTCCTAATTAATCTATGATAAATTAAAATTATTTAATCACTATACCTATTATGATGAATTATGAATATTTTTATATAATCGTTTTAATATAAAAATTTTATTAATCATTAGATTCATTACAACTGTTGGTCTTGGTCATTAGTTTTTATATTATATTTGAGAAATGGAGGATTCTCTCTGAAAGATGGACTGTGGCATTTGTGGCATCATATATAACTGTGTGGACAAATGAACGAGATAAAACATGATAAGTATACAGTATTACAGTATTCGAATTTTATAGAGGTTTTCAGGATTGTCTTCAGTAGACAATGGCTTCTGTCCAATAGATTTTATCAAGGCAACTCTTGAATAACATAGTCTTGCTCTTTCACAGAGTGTCCTGTTCATCCTTTCAGCCTTCCCATTTTGCTGGGGGCAGCCACCAACTATAGGCTCAAAAACAATTCCCTTTTCAGTACAATATGACTGAAAGGCAGTATTTGTGTACTTATTCGGTTCCACGATCTCATCTTAGTCTTTTTACATTATAGCCAAATTTATTTGACACCATTTCATGATATTCTTTAAATTTTATTAAAGCTTCCGTTTTACTTGTCAGAAGGTACACACAACAAAAATTCGAATAATCGTCAATAAAAGTCATAAAATATTTTGTTCCCTTATATGAGGGAGGGTTAATAGGACCACAAAGATCAGTATGCACCAATTCGAGAGGCTTTTTTGTTTTTTTATCGTGTCTAACAAAAGGTTTCCATCTTTGCTTTCCCATAACACAGGGTTCACACAGCAATCTGCAGTTTGAATCAACCTTTGGTATCCAACCCCTGTTTGATAACAACTTAACATCATTAATATTCAGATGAGCAAGACGTCTGTGCCACTCAGTCAGTGGACTTGAGTCATCCTCCAACGTCAGATTGCACAACTGATTTGGTATTTTAAAAAAATCAATCATATAAAAATCTGAGTCTACGTTAATACCAGTAGTCACAATTTTACCTCTGTAGAATTGGATGATCCCAACGGATTCCTCTCTGAAAAGAGTATCAAAACCTGACTTGTTCATCCGCTTTACTGAAAGCAGATTCTGCAGCAACTCCTGAGCATACCTTACATTTTTAAATTCGATTACAGTTCTGTGAGAATTATAGCAAATTAAATTATACTCGTGACCATTATTCTCACGTATCATTTGTGGTGGTAACACTGTCGATATATTTTTGTGATCTGTGATTTTTAGTGTTTTGTACCTGACTGTGATATTATGTAATCATACGCCTCTAGTCGCTTTTTGTTATTCATGTTGTTAACAACTCCACTACTCTTAATGTGGAAATAAAAGTTCGTAATTAGTGAATCTTGTGTCTTTATTTATGTGTTCGTAATGTGTGTGTCTAGTCTCTGTTCGATGTCGTTTTTAGTTTAGGTTCGTTTCATATGTTTTTAGTCGTCTCGATCCGTTGATTTCTTCCTCATCTTCTCACAGGTTATGGGCCCAGATACCTGGATGTCAACGTGGTCGCCATTGTCATAGTTCGTCAATGTTGTGCTGTCGGATTCTGCTCGCCACACCCAAGTAGTATCATGCCTGCTAATTGTTTTTCGATTGTTTGATATGTTCTCTGTTCGATGTTCCTGTGATCTCGTTCGTGTTGAATTGTTGGTCGACGTGTCTGAAAGTTGCTGAAAATCGCTGTGTTTGCGGTGTAACTGATCGTTCGTACCTGTCAACGAGATGGAAGCGCGAAAGAAGAACATGATTGAGCCGTTCAATGGGCAGAATGGCCGTACATGGAAGTTCCGGATGGAGCTGTTGTTGGCAAAGGAGTCATTAACTAACATTATAATCGATTCTTTGCCGACTGTTCGTAACAGGGGAGATGCTTGGTCCAAGGAGAACGCGAAGGCGATGTTCCTGATAGCAAACAACGTGACTGACGAGTACCTTGAGATGATCCAGACGTACACGACGGCGAAGGAGATGTTTCATGTCCTAACGAACCTCATCGACAACGGCAATGACCAGACGCTGATGGATTTACGAGGTGATTTGTACGCAAAACGGTATGTGTCTGGTATTGATTTGCATAAATATTTGTTGGATTTTCGTTCTCGTTGTAGACGTTTGACAGAATTAGGAGATTTAACGACCACGAAACAATTTATTTTGGTATTGCTGAGGTCATTACATGCGGAATTTCGTCCAATTAAGGTTGTGATTGAAGATGCAGAAGTCGTCACCTGGGATGGAGTTTTCATGAAATTGAATAACTTCCAGCGTGAGCTATCTTCTGATAGCAAATCGACAGTTCGAGGTAACACTCTGAACACTACATCTCAAAAACCTTCATCAGTGGGTGTCACTGGTGAGGAGAACATTTATTTTGGTAATTGCAATAATGTTGGACGAAATTCTAGTAATAGTAGTAATGGAAATCGTTTTAATCGTGGTCGATCTCGAAATAATAATAATAGTCGTGGTTTCAGTCGAGGCGGAAATAATAATTTTAATAATAATAATCAAAATTCGAGCTCAAATAATAATAATAGTAATAATTTTAATGGACGTGGTCGTACTAATAATACTGACGGTGGACATTCTAGTGTGAAATGTCACTATTGTAACAAAATAGGGCATATAGCCCGAAACTGTTATGTCAAAAATCGTAATAATAATAATAATTGTAATAATAGTAATAATAACAGTGAAAATTGAGTTAATGACCAAAGTTCTAATAATAATAATAGTAATAGGAGCTCGGCACAGATGTGCAATGAAAATTTTAATGCTAATGACATTTGCTCTGAAGTGGGTTACAGCTTCACATTGAATAATGACGATAATAATAAAATTAATGACTCTTGCAATGCAAAAGAAAATTTAAACTTGATGCCTCGAACCACATTTATAGTTGACAGTGGATGCACAATTCACATAGTAAATGATATAAATTTGTTCAGTGATTATATAGACTTGATCAGACCACATAGTATCTGTGTTGCGAAGAAGGGTGTCTCTCTGTCTGTCACGTCGGTGGGTACTGTAAAATTAAAACTTTTGAATGGAATTGTGATCGAGTTGAAAAATGTAAGGTATGCTCGGGAGCTGCCGCAGAATCTGCTTTCGGTTAAACGTATGAGCAAGTCGGGATTTGACACTTTGTTTCGGGAAGAGTCTGTTGAGATCATCCAACGCTGCAGTGGAAAAGTAGTTACCACTGGTGTGAGCGTAGACTCGGATTTGTACACAATTGACTTTGTGAAAATGTCAAGTCAATCGTGTAATCTGACGTTGGGAGATGAATTGAGCCCACTGTTCGTGTGGCATAAACGACTTGCTCATCTAAATGTGAACGATGTTAGATTGCTGTCAAGTAGGGGTTTGATACCTAATGTTGACTCCAATCGCAGATTGCTGTGTGAGCCCTGTGTTATGGGGAAACAGAGTCGAAAACCATTTCCAAGGCATGAAAGAAAAACAAATAAGCCGTTGGAGTTGGTTCATACTGATCTCTGTGGACCTATTAACCCTCCTGCATATAAAGGAGCTAAGTATTTCATGACTTTTATCGACGATTATTCCAATTTTTGTTGTGTTTACTTGCTGGCGAACAAGACAGAAGCTTTTACAAAATTTAAAGAATATCACGAGATGGTCTCGAATAAGTTTGGCTATAATGTAAAGAGACTCCGTTGTGATCGCGGCACAGAGTACTTGAATACCACCTTCCAGTCATATTGTACTGAGAAGGGAATTGTGGTTGAACCTACTGTTGGTGGTTGTCCTCAGCAGAATGGAAAAGCTGAGAGAATGAACAGGACACTGTGCGAGAGGGCAAGGACACTATTGTTTGAGAGTGGTCTTGGGAAGATATTTTGGTCGGAAGCCATATTGTGCTCCACCTATATCGTAAACAGATGCCCTACAAATAAAGATTTTATTCCATTTGAGAGATGGTTTGGTGAAAAATACAACTATAATAAATTGAAAACGTTTGGATGCGATGCATATATGTTATCGTTCAAACATGACTCTGACAAATTTAAGAGTAAAAGTGAAAAGTTAGTAATGGTAGGTTATTCTCCATGTGGGTACAGGTTGTTGGATTTAAGCACTAAGGAGGTACGTCTGTCACGTGATGTTGAGTTCTTTGAAGGTGCAATAAGTAACTCTGAATATAATAAATATACTAAAAATGATGAATTGTTTAAAGAAGTCACTGAATCCAACTTGGAAATTATTGAAGTTGATGGTGATTTAAATTTAGATTGTCTTTCACAGGAGGCGACTACACGTGATCAAGCAGCAGGAAATATATACCTGGCTGAGGATGGCATTCCTTTGACGTTTGAGGAGGCGAGTGCAGCACCTGATAGTCTGATGTGGAAGGAGGCTATTTCATCTGAAATAAGTGCCCTGAACTCCAATCAGACTTGGAAGGTGACCAAACGTCCAAAGGACGCCCCTACCATCACGTGTCGTTGGATATTTAATAAAAAATATGATAATGAAAATAATGTTTTATATAAGGCTAGGTTAGTTGCCAGAGGCTGCCAGCAGAAGAAAGGCTTCAATTTTAATGAAGTATATGCACCAGTGGCGAAACTTTCGACTGTGAGGACCCTCTTGGCTGACAGTAATAAATTAAAATTTTATATAGAACAAATAGATATCTGTAGTGCGTTCTTGAACGGTATTCTTTCTGAGGATGTGTACCTCGAGATACCTGAAGGTATTGAAACGCAGGTTGATAAATATAATAATGTACTAAAATTAAATAGGTCGATATATGGTCTTAAACAGTCGCCAAAAGTGTGGAATAAGCTATTTAATGAGTTCCTGTTGTCACTTGGCTTTGTACAAAGCATGGCTGATGACTGTCTGTATGTGTTCAAAAATAAACATGATGGAACGATAGTTTATCTACTCACTTACGTTGATGACGTTCTCATTAGTTCAAATAATAAAGAACAAATTATATTTTTCAAAAATAAAATTAATAAGAGATTCAAATGTAAGGATCTTGGAAAAGTTAATAAATATTTAGGTTTAAACATTAATTACAGTCGCGAAGAGGGCATACTGGAGATCGAGCCGAAGAATCTCATCGAGTCTGTTGCTAGGCGGTTCGGTGTTGATAAATGTGCACCTACCTACACACCTATTGACCCCAAACTCCAATTGGACAGGGACCTCAATGCGTGTGATAGTGTGCTGAATAATAACTATCAACAGCTCGTGGGATGTTTGATGTACCTAATGCTAGGATCACGGCCTGATATTTGCTTTGCAATATCGTACTTCAGCCAGTTCTCCAGTTATGCCACAGATGAACATTTCAAATATTTATTGAGAGTTCTGAAATATTTAGTGACTACTAAAGATAAAAAACTTATATATTCATATGAACATAATAATAATGGCAATATAATCGAAACATATTCGGATGCCGATTGGGGTAACTGTGTTAACACAAGACGGTCTATCTCGGGTTACTGTGTCTTTGTTTATGGGTCGCTGGTGTCCTGGTCTAGTAAGAAACAACCAACGGTAGCTGTGTCTAGCACTGAAAGTGAGTTGATCGCCATATGCGATGCTACCACTGAATCAATTTGGTTAAAATATTTATTGAGTGACTTTTGCATTCAAATTGATGACAGAGCTGTAATTTACGAAGACAATCAGAGTTGTCTGGCTATCTTGCACTCTGGAAAATGGAACACACGCAGATCAAAACATGTGGACGTAAAGTACCGTTTTGTGTGCAATCACATAAATTTAGATTTTAAGTATTCATACGTGTCAACTTCGCGACAGTTGGCTGATGTTTTTACGAAGGGCTGCCCGAGGCCTAAATTTGATGTATTTTGTAAAATGTTAAAGTTGTTGTAACTTATTGTATATGTTTACCATTCATGTAGTATTTATTGTTGTAACTTTTTGTATTTTTGTTGACTTTTGTCATTTGTGTTTTTAATGACCTTATTAATTTAATAATTCGTTTTTACCATTTTACCGTAATCGTATAAGTTTAATTTGAGGAGGCGTGTGAGAATTATAGCAAATTAAATTATACTCGTGACTATTATTATCACTTATCATTTGTGGTGGTAACACTGTCGATATATTTTTGTGATCTGTGATTTTTAGTGTTTTGTACCTGACTGTGATATTATGTAATCATACGCCTCTAGTCGCTTTTTGTTATTCATGTTGTTAACAACTCCACTACTCTTAATGTGGAAATAAAAGTTCGTAATTAGTGAATCTTGTGTCTTTATTTATGTGTTCGTAATGTGTGTGTCTAGTCTCTGTTCGATGTCGTTTTTAGTTTAGGTTCGTTTCATATGTTTTTAGTCGTCTCGATCCGTTGATTTCTTCCTCATCTTCTCACAAGTTCCATCCAAAATTTTTACCTTCACTGTACCAACAGATGTAATGGAAAGTGAAACGCCTTTTTAGCTATACAAATATTATGTGGTTTAAGTAAATCAATATATTCACTAAACAAATTAATATCGTTGATTATATGAGTTGTGCATCCACTGTGACAACAAAAGTGGTTCGAAGAACTTAACTTTTCATTTACATTACTATCAGCAACTAAAACTGAGTCATTAATTTTATCATTATTATTTATAACTGTGAAACTCTAGCCCACTTTAGAGCAATCATCATTATTATTATTATCATTGCACATTTGTGCAGAGTTCCTATTATTACTCTTATTATTTTGATTATTAGATCGATTACTATTATTATTATTACCATGATTATTATTATTTTCATTCTTGGCAAAGCAATTACGAGCTATATGCCCAAGTTTATTGCAGTAATGACATTTTACATTAGACTGACCAGAATTATTATTAAAATTATGATTACTGCCATTACTATTACCACCATTATTATTAATATTAAGAGTACCTAGATCGTGATTATTATTATTAAAATTTTGACTTTCATTATTAGAGGACAAATTTGAATAATTATTATTACAATTATTTCCTCTTCCTCAATTGAAACCACGATTATTGCTTCGACTATGAAACCGACCACAATTTGTTGGGATACGATTCCCTCACTGCCTCACGAACATGGGATATCACAATGACTAACACTGTATGTAACATTCTGCTACCTTATTCGTTTTACATGTGGCGACACTGATCGCCAACATAATATTCTTTTCGCCACTGCTCGACGGAGAATGTTCTCCGCTCGACAGTCGTTGTACTAACGTTGATGTTAATAAACATTTTTTCCAAGATGGAAGTCCGTACTTATCTTTTCTGTGTAAAGTAACTAAACCTCACCTCAACACAATTAAGACGATTACTATTACTACCAGAATTCTGTGAGATAGAGTTATGGTTGCCAAAAAAGAGATTCTCTTCACCTGCAACAGGTACTGATGAAGGTTTTTGAGATACAGAATTATGAGTATTACCTCTTACTGTCAATTTACTATCTAATGATAGTTCACGCTGGAAGTTGATCAGCTTCATGAACACACTATCCCAGGTGATGACTTCTGCATCTTCCACAACGACTTTCATCGGACAAAATTCAGCAGGCAACGATCTCAGCAATACTAAAATAAACGGCTTCGTAGTGGTCAGGTCTCCCAGTTCAGTCAAGCGACGACATCGAGCACAAAAATCAAGCAAGTACTTCTGCAAATCAGCACCAAAAACATACCATTTAGCATATAAATCTTCTCGTAAATACATCAGTGTCTGGTCATTTCCATTGTCAATTAAATCTTTCAGCACCTGGAACATTTCCTTCGCCGTCGTATACATCTGGATCACCTCCAGATATTCATCAGTCACATTATTAGCAATCAGGAACATCGCCTTAGCATTCTCTTTCAACCAAGTATCACCCCAATTTCAAACAGTTGGCAATGTATCAGTTATTAAATTACGCAATGAATCCTTAGTTAGCAGCAGCTCCATCCTAAACTTTCATGTTCTACCAGTACGTCCATTAAATGGTTCGATGCAATTCACCTTCTTGACATCCATTTTGATAACAAGAACTGACAATCAGTTGCACAGCAAACAGCTATTTTCAGCAACTTCCAGATACGCCGTCTAACGAATCAAAACTATCGAAATCACAGGAATGACAAGAAGCGAACATATTAAACTACAAAAAAAAAATTAATAAACATGGTAACTACTTGGATGAAGCGATCAGGATTCAACAACACAACATTGCAGAACTAGGACAATAGCGACCATACTGACAACCAGGTGACTGGGCCCATAACCTGTGAAGAAATTTGAAGTATCAACGGACTGATTTACGTAAAATTACTGACGAATGACTTTAACTGATTGTAAACATTGAACAAAGACTAGACACACACTTTACAAACACATAAATAAGAACACAAAATATTCACTTCATGAAAATGTATTTCCATTTAAGATGGAGGAGATGTTAACTTAACAACGTTTCATGAGCGACAAGAGGTTCACAAAAATATAATATCACAGTTGTGTTACAAATATGAAAATCACAGATTACAAAAGGTATCGAGTCAGTGTTACCACAACAAATATAATGTGAGAATAATAAGCTGACGTATAATATAATTTGCTATCATTCTCACACATACTGCTAATAAAGATCCTCTTTGACTATACAGAATTAACATGGACTGCTATTTGATTGAAAAATACGTACAAAATTTCGTTATGAATTGCCAAGACATAGGAGGAAAAAGTTAGTCGGGTTGGGTTGATAATGATTTCAATGTTCTTTGCGCGGTAATTTTGTTTAGAATAGAAATTATGAAAATTTAATTTAATATCATAGAAAATGCTTCTACTTATTACTTTCTCGTTAATAAAAATTTAAAAATATAATTAATTCAGTTCAACCTCAAATTTCAGCAATATTTTACTATTTTACGAATCCTTATCATACCCGACCCGACTAACTTCATCTTACATCTTCTAACGTCATTCTTATTGATGTGAGGTGTGCAGAACGAGGATCGAAAGAACTTGAGACTTTCTTCTTTTAAGACATTTATTTCGCGACTAAAATATATTTTACAAATGAAAAAGTATATGGTGAAGCAACAGCGATACGCGATCAAAAGTAGTAGGGGAAAGACATCGTGACTAGAGTGTACATATGACATATATATATATATAGAATGATAGTGATGATGATGATGAAGAATGAGATGAGGTGGGATTTTGTATCAACACCCCCCTGAAATTTTACCGAATAAGTTCTTCATCATGTTCCCTGAAAATAAATTAATCATTATTATTTAAAAAAAAGAAAAAATATTAAATACACAAAAAAAAAATACAAGTTTAAAAAAAATATATGCATATTAAAAGAAATTTTACGAAAAAATATTGACATTGTATGTTTATTATTTTTGGTAACTTGGGTTCCTAAAAAAAATTTTATTGCGCTGTGCTTCGAAAAATTAAAAAAAAAAAAAATTGAATAAAATAAATAAATAAATAATTATATAAAAATGGTAACATGCATGCAATAATGGACATTAATATGTCTGTAAATAGTATATGGTATGTGTATGTAATTAAAAAAAATAAAAATATAAAATTATGAAAAAATTGGTAACATGCATAATTATTAAAATATTTCGAATAACATATGAATCCCCGCTCGTATAATCCGAGTCGAGAGAAAAAAGAAAAATTCAAAACGAAAAAAAATATTCACGAACATATTATACGAATAAATAAAAATAAAAGAAGACGAGAGAAAAAAAATTGACAAAAGGTTTTTCAATTGTGGGTTCAATGAATTCAAACGTACGTTACGTATTTTATCTTAAAAATAAACAGGAAAAAGATTGTAGAATAATATACGTTGCATCGTATATTATCTTTCGTACGTTGCATTGTATTCGAAGTGGCGTTTAATGTGTTCTATGATAAGGCAACGTTTTTTGACTTATCTTAATTTGCGGTCATGTAATAGGTTTTAATCTCTATTGTATTTATTATTGGAGAGTTTCCTTTCATAAATTCGTGTGGGAATATTTCGTGTATTTCTCTTACGCTTGTTGGAAAATGTATAGGGTTTTTATTATGCGATTTGTAGGGTTTTTTCTTGCTCGATTTTTGTAATTTTTTCTTTGTCACAATATTCGAGAAACCTTTGATTTATCTGAAGCATGTATTTTCTAGTAAATGGTATTATTAAGTATTCTTTTTGGCAATAATTGAAGGCCAATTTTTCAGCAAATATTTTCGTGTTACGACTTATATTTTGGACATTAGACGACTTGTATTTTGAAATGGGAAAATGTTTTGGACATCTACTGACTTTGAAATAAACTCATTATTATATTATGTGTATATGTTGGTTTCGTTTAGTATTTTCACAATTATATTCTCGAATTTTGATCGATCCAACGATTTTGTTAATATATCTGCCAACTGATTTTCTGAGGTGACTGTTCTAAAAAATATTATTTTTTCGTCAAAAGCTTCCAAAATCGAGTAGCATTTGATCATAAGTGCTCTCGACTTTCTTTGACTACCCCCAGAGCATATTTTTTGTGTTGAAATATTGTCTTCCATAATATCCACCATTAGTTTTTCGCCAAAAATTTCATAATTCATGTATTGCATTACCTTTATCGTATCGAGGGTATCAAAAACTGCAATTATTTCAGCCGCTGTGCTTGATGAGGCGTGAATCGTTTGCTTGCAACAATTCCACTCCACCAAGTCTCCATAGGCAAATAGCATAAATCCAGTTATTGACTTCCCTTTACTAAGGTTCTGTAAATCTATATTCGAATCATCCACCTGAAGTGCATAAGAGGCATCTATGTACGCCTGTATTCCATCCCCCTCTGATGTATATTTTATATTATAATTTTTGGTTGTGTTAACGTATCTGAATATTCTTTTTACATAATTTTTTAAGGTGTCGTTTGAATTATTCTGGAAGTGTGAAAAGAAATTTACTGGGAATAATATGTCTGGTCTCGTGAGTCTTGCCAAATAAAGAAGTCCCCCTATCATGGATCTATACTCTGTATCATCTCTACCATTTTGTATTTTGTCCATTTTAAGTCCCGTTTCCATTGGCGTATTAGTGTTTTTGAGTTCAGAGATTCCAAATTTTTTGATCATTTTTTCTATGTGTTTATATTGCGAAATTATTATTGTATTCTTTTCGATATCTCTCATTATTTCTAGGCCCACAAAAAATTTTGGATTGTTCGTAATCGTAATTGTAAAATCTTTTTGTAATTCTTCATTTATTTTAGTAATGGCCGATTGTGAATTCGATGCTACTAATATATCGTCTACATAACTCAAGAAATATGTTTTAGTTTCATTATTTGTCATTATATAGAAGCATCTGTCGCTTTTTGTTTTTTCAAATCCCATTTTTTTTACCTTAATGTCCAATAAGTCGTACCACGATTTGCTTGATGTTTTCAATCCATAGATTGATTTTTGTAGTTCGAGTACCTGATTTGTATTAATATTAATGCCTTCTGGTCTTTTAACAAAAATTGGTTTTATAATAGGTGAATTTAGGTAGGCAGTTTTTACGTCGTATTGTATCATTATTAATTTTTCTTTATTTACAATTGATAATAATAACCTTATAGTACCTATGGATGCTACAGGTCCGTGGGTTTCAGAGATTCCATACTCTGTCCGATCTTTAAAGCCACGTGCCACAAGTCTAGCCTTGGGTTTTGGATTTCCAAATTCATTAAACTTTATAGTAAAAATCCATCTTGTATCTATTAATTTTTGGCGATCATAATCTACTACTTTCCATACTTTCAAATCATCGAGAGAACTAAATTCGTCATTAATAGCCTTGATCCATTCCTCTCTAAAGGGGTTTGTTTCTATTTCCGAAAATGTTTTTGGGATATTATCTTCAATGTAAGCTTTATTGTATTTTATTTTTACATTCATTACAATAGGGTTTATTATTCCTAAGTCATAATCATAATCAGCTGACTTTATTTTTAGAGGTTTTTTATTAATTAGCAATGATTTTATATTCTGACTTTCGTCTACTTTAACATCGCATGATATATATGATTTTGAATTATATGGATCTCCTAGACAATACCCTGTATTTGTATAACCCATCATTATGTTCTTTTCTGCCCTGTGTGCTAGTTTGGGATCTATTTTTTCTTTTGATTTAGATTTGGCTTTTGTCCCATTTTGTTTCCTGACTTCTATGGGTATGTGCCTATAAGTCAATGCACCAAAGACTTTTAAATTTTTTAAATTTGGTTTCCTTCCATAAAACAACTCGTACGGTGTTTTAAACCCTTCATTAGCTTTTGTGGGGGATCTATTGATTAGATAGGCTGCTGTAACAACAGCATAAGACCAGTACTTTATATTGAGATTAGCATCAATCAACATGGCCCTTACTCTCCTCATTAAAGTTTGATTTTGCCTTTCGGCAACACCATTCAATTCAGGAGAATATGGAACCACGTAATCCATAGTTATTCCTATTTCTCTGCAATAATTTATTATTTTTGTATCGGTGTACTCTTTCGCACTGTCGCACCTTATAGTCCCTATGGGGTATTCAGGAAATTTATTTTTCATAGACATTATGATATTTTTAAATTCGTTTGTCACCTGACTTTTATTGGCTATGGGCATAACAAATGTATACTTCGAAAAATGGTCTATAAATGTTAAAATGTATTTTTGGTTTGCCACAGAGGGCGTAAATGGACCCATAATGTCAGATGATGCTATTTCCAATTTTCGGGTTGGTTTAGTTCTTATCCCTGTATGACCCAGCTTTGAATTATTGGCGATACAACATATTTGACAGTTTACGAAATCTTCATCTCTAAAATTAATGTTTTCGGGTATGCCAATTGCTAAATTTTTCAATCTTTGCAAATATCTGGCATTTAGATGTCCAAGTCTCCTATGTATTATTAATTTTTTATTTGTATTATTATTATTAATTTGGGGTTTATCTGTATTATTATTGTTTTCATTGGATTCTATTATTTTTTCATTTTCTTCACCCCCCTGAGATGATTGGGTATTATCATTTTCTTCAATAACCTCCATTTCTACCGTAAATTCATCCCATTCGTCATTCGTATCCTGGGTAACAGGGGCACATATTACTTTTTTTTTCTCCATATAATCCTCTTTATTTATTTTTTTTTTTTTATATCATTGTTTTCGACATTATAGTATATATAGAATATTCCCTCTTCTTTTTTGGCAGTAATAATAATTTCAGCTGTTTCAATAAAGTATATATTCGCAATTTCTTTTTGCTGATCGATATTAATTATCCAGGTGTTTGTTATTTTAATAGCTGAGATAATATCCAAGTTCAGATCAGGCACATAATGAACGTCGTTTAATTCTATCAATGATTGAATTTTTTTTGAATTTTCAATTTTTATGATCATTCTACTTTTCATGTTTCCGCCTGGTTGAAATCTAAATTCTAACCATTTTGCTTTCGCCATATTGGCTGTAACTGAAGTTTTGGTCCCATAAATATTATCCAATTTTTTAAGCATTAATATTGCTGTATTACAATCTAGTATTTGTTTTGTTATATCATTCGACACTCTCTCTAGTACAAATGCTTTGGCGTTATCCTGCATTTTACAGTAATTTAACATATCCTTATTTGGTCGAAAATTCAGATCATCTATATTCTCTATATATGGCTGTAAAAATTCGTGTTCCCCAAAAATATCATAATATCCAGCCCCCCGGATGGCCGATATATTCATCCTACGCCAATCTAGGTAGTATTTCCCTTTAAATACCTTTCCAAGTGGAGCTTGTATGGGTTTAATTTCATTTGGGGATGCCATATTTTCCTCTGTTTTACAAAAACCTAATAAGTTATTTTCTTTATTAATTACAGGTTTATATTTTTTATTTTCAATTGATCCCTTTTCAATTTTTTCTATTAATTCTTCCTTTTCTCAATTTCCTTTTTTATCCAGTTTTTACAATTTATTCTAATTAAAGAATCTGTTCATAAATTTTTCTTTCGATTTAGCAGAACTATAAATTCTGTTCGAAAAATAATTTACTGAAGATTCTGAAATTACAATATATTTAAAAGTACTGATTTCCTCAATTCTACCAGATATGTCTATCACAAAGGATTCCAATATTATTTCACCTGTGAAATATTTAACGTGGGGTAAATTATAAATTTCTATTTTCAGATCAACCACCTTTTCTCCTTCAAACTTCTTTACTAATTCCTCTAAATATTCCTTTCTAATATTATATTCACCAATTTTACATTCAGACAAGTTTATTATTTGGGACATAGAACTCTTAATTAAATTTTATTATTTTAGCCTCACTTCAAATACAAGTACAAAATACGAAAAATAAATAATTTCAACAAATATTACCTTTACAATGGATTTACTTTATTTTGCTGCTGTGCTGACGAATGATTTATGTCTCCTACGCTGTTGACTTCCGTACTTCCTGCCTGAATTTTGCACTGGGTTGGCCGAAAAATTTGGGTCTTCGATGTTGGATCTCGTTGAGTCCTCGACGACGGGAGCAGGTTTCCTTCAGTTGTTCTCACGATCTCTTTGGCGGTCCCTCTGGATTTTGCGTTCGATGACTTCCAGTATTGGCTGTTATTGAGTCTGGAACTTCAGCTATTCTTCTTCAATTTAATTTTTGATTTTTTCAAAATAAATTAAAATTCGAGTTAATTCTCGAAAAACACGAAACTTTTCGTGTATTACTCAATAAAAAACATAAAAAATTTTACGCACAGCAGTAAATTAAATTTCAAAAAATATTATTTCATCAAATTAAATTTTCTAAGTCTCTCCTCAAAGTTCTACTGTAGCGATGGCTACCATGATGTGAGGTGTGCAGAACGAGGATCGAAAGAACTTGAGACTTTCTTCTTTTAAGACATTTATTTCGCGACTAAAATATATTTTACAAACGAAAAAGTATATGGCGAAGCAACAGCGATACGCGATCAAAAGTAGTAGGGGAAACACTTCGTGACTAGAGTGTACATATGACATATATATATAGAATGATAGTGATGATGATGATGAAGAATGAGATGAGGTGGGATTTTGTATCAACACTTATTGTTGTAACGGAAATCCCACCTTCACTCATTCTTCATCATCATCATCACGATCACTATATATATATATATGTCATACGTACACTCTCACCACGAAGTGCTTTCCCCTACTACTCTCGATACGATATTGCTGTTGCTTCGCCATTTCATATTTTGTTTGTAATGTATTAATCATTCGTGTAATAAACCTCCATAATATCAGAAGTCTCAAGTTCTTTTGATCCTCGTTCTGTACACCTCACATCATGGTAGCCATCGCTGCGGTAGAACTATGAGGAGAGACTTACAAATCTAAACGAATGAAATAATTTTTTGAATTTATTTACTGTTGCGCGAAAATTCTTTCATGTTTTCTGTTGAATAATATACGAAATAGTTACCGTTTTTTTTTTCGAGAAGTTTAACTCGAAATATAACACATTTTTAATTTTTGAAAAATTCAAAATTAAATCAAAAATTTGAAGCTGAAGTTCCCGACTTAATAACGGCCGATCCTGGAAGTCATCGAACGCTAAATCCAGGAAGGACCGCCAAAGAGATCGAGTGAACAGCCCAAGGAAACCTGCTCCCGTCGTCGAGGACTCATCGTAGATCCACACATCGAGGACCCAATTTTTCGGCCAACTCCAAACTAAATTTAAGCAGGCAATACAACGGTGAACAGCGGAGTGCAGAAAACTGAAATTATTCGTCGGTGCAACAGAAAAAAGTAAAGTACAATTTTTTATGTTTTGTAAAGGTAATATTCGTTGAAGTTAGTTATTTTTCGTGTTTGCATAATTTTAATTTGAACTGAGCCTGATAGAAAAATTGAGAATTATAAAATTTTTTTATGCCCCCTATAATAAGTTTGTGCGAAGGAAAATTAGGTGAATATAATATTGAAAAGGAGGAACTGAAAGAATTAATTAATAAATTTGAAGGTGAGAAAGTCATAGACATAAAAATTGAAACTTACGATTTACCCTACGTCACATATTTCACTGGAGAAATAGTATTAGGTCCTTTGTAGTGGATATATCAGGAAGAATAGAAAATATTAGTAGCTTAAAATATATTAAAATTTTAGAATCCTCAGTAAATTATTTTTCAAGTAGAATTTACAGTTCAGAAAAATCAAAAGAAAAATTTATGAATAGATTTTTTAATTAATAAACAACAACAAAAACTGGAGGATATCGAAAGAAAGAAAGTTGGAAATAGCGAAAAAGAAAATATAATTAAAAAAATTGAAAAAGAATCGATAGAAAATAAAAAATACATAGCTGTCATTAATATCGAAAAAAGTGTATTAGGTTTTCGAAAAATTAAAGAAAATATGGCATCCCAAAACGAAATTAAACCCATACAGGCGTCATTAGGAAAAGTGTTTAATGGAAAATATTACTTGGATTGGCGCAGGATGATTATTTCGGCTATTAGGGGAGCCGGGTATTATGATATTTTCGGAGAGCATGAATTCCTGCAATTATATATTAATCATATAGACGATTTAAATTTCCGTCCCGAAAAAGATATGATAAGTTATTGCAAAATGCAAGACAATGCAAAAGCCTTTATACTAGAAAGAGTGTCAAATGAAATAACAAAACAGATAAGAGACTGTAATACAGCGATATTAATGTTAAAAAAACTGGATAATATTTATGGTACGAAAACTTCCGTCACAGCTAATATGGCGAAAGCAAAATGGACAGAATTTAGATTTCAGCCAGGAGGAAATATGAAAGGTTTCTTAAAAAAATGGGATGAATTAGTAACCGACGTAAGAGATAGCGGTAAAGAAGTTACTGAATCGGAGGAATTGGAGAATTTGCAATTGGCCTTATGCTATGAACAGGCAATTGCGAAAATTCAATATGAAAATTTACCTTCAAACGAAAAAAATCTAGATAATTTTAAAAGAATATTAAGAGAAGACTGACCAAAAATTCAGGGATCAAACTTTGAAAAAACAAAATGGTAATAATAACCAAATAAGTAATAATTATAAAAATAATAATAATAATTATAATAGGAATAATTACAGGGGAAGATATAATAATTATAGAGGAAATAATTTTAGAGGAAATGGTAATAATCGTAATAGTTATGCAAATAATAGAAATAATAATAATCGTAATGGTAATAATACTGAATCAAACCATAACCAGAATAATAATTCGAATAGTAATGGAAACAATGGTAATGGAAATTATAGAGGACATAATTACAGAGGTAATTCGAATTATAGAGGCAATAATTATAGAGGCAACAACTATAGAGGTAATAATAGAAATTATTATCAAAATAATAATCCAAAATGTTACAAGTGTGGGCAATTTGGCCATATAGCGCAAAATTGCAGTAATAATAATTCACGAGAAAATAGTAATAATAATAATTCTAATAATAATCAGGGAACTTATCCCCCAAAAGCTAATATAACCCAACCGAACTCTAATAAAAAGGAGAATTCGGAACAACAGGTGAAGATGTCTTGTATGGTAAAAAAGTTCAACGGAAATAATAATGAATGGTTGTTGAACGAATTAATAAATAATAATAAAGATAATAAAAATGAAAATTATGATATATTAAATCACAAAGCAATTTTGGATGGAGCTGCAGAAGTACATTTGACATCTGACTTGGGCAAATTAGTCGATGTTAAAAAATTTGTAACTCCGATAAAATTGCAATGTGCTGGAAAAAATACTTTCTTATATGCTACTCACACAGGGAGAATGGTGATCAAAGTTGAGAACTATAACAGAGTTCAATCATTGATAGAATTAAATGATGTTCATTATGTGCCGGATTTAAACCTAGACATTATTTCAGCCATAAAAATTACAAACACAGGTATGATCAATATTGATCAGCAGAAGGATATTGCTAATATATATTTTATTGAAAATGCTGAAATAATAATGACTGCAAAAAAAGAAGAGGGAATCTTTTATATATATTATAATATCGAAAATAATAATAAAAACACTAATAATAATACTAACAATAATGAAAATAATATAATATGTGCCCCCGTTACTCAAAATATAGATGATGAATGGGATGATTTTACCGTAGAATTAGAAATTCAGGAAGATGACGATAATAATGAATCACCTGAGGGGGGTGAAGAAGAAAAAATAAGAGATGATAATAATGAAATTGAGGGAATACCCCATAACTCACAAATAAATAATAATATTAATAAAAAATTAACAATACATAGGAGACTAGGGCATTTGAATGCCAGATATCTGCAAAAGTTGAAAAATTTAGCGGTTGGCATTCCTGAAAATATAAATTTTATCGAAGTTTTCCTTCTGCTACCTCAGCCAGATGACACCAATTTTCGACGATTTCCACTCAGCAATCTTCGATTTCCGCTGTTTCAGTCCCCAGAACACAGTACGAACAACTGCCAACCGTTTTTCACTGTGTGTGCTGGTCTACCGAACCATAAAATTCTCTCGAATCTGACTTGTTTTCTCCAGACTTTCGACTTTGACGTTTTCACAGGCGCCCAAGATTTTACCGTTGTTTTCATCAATTTCACTTCTATTTTACTTCTAATTTATCACTTTACTTTTATCGACCGTTTTACTTTTCAGGATATTTACTTTAATCACTGACTATAACTTTTTCTTTACGAACTTTTAATTTTTTCCTGCCACTTTGCGTGGAGGTATCACTCGGCACGAAGCCTTTCACTTTGCGTGACAACACGAACTTTAAATTATTAATAAAAAACACAATTATTTCATTTCAATTTACCGCACTTATTTCTGTAATCCGCAGCTCTGCTAACATGTTGAGGTGAGGTTTAGTTACTTTACACAGAAAAGATAAGTACGGACTTCCAACTTGGAAAAAATGTTTATTAACACCAACGTTAGTACAACGACTGACGAGCGGAGAACATTCTCCGTCGAGCAGTGGCGGAAAGAATATTATATTGGCGATCAGTGTCGCCACATGTAAAACAAATAAGGTAATAGAATGTTACAGACAGTGTTAGTCATTGTGATGTCCCGTGTTCGTGAGGTAGTGAGGGAATCGTATCCCAACAATATTAAAAGCTCCACCTCCAAAAAATGTTACTGAAGCAAAATCTTTTACTGGTCTTGTTGTGTTCTATAATAGATTTTTGCCCAACCTTAGCACAGTTTTGCATCCTATTAACAACCTGCTGAGAAAAGATGTCACGTTTTCTTGGGATGAAAACTGCCAAGCTGCTTTTGAAAAGGTAAAACGAGAAATTGCGTCACCGAGAATCATGTGCCACTTTGACCCAAACAAGCAGTTGATATTGGCAACAGATGCTTCACCCTACGCTATTGGAGCTGTCATCAGTCATCAATACGGAGAATGCGAGCGCCCAATTGCATTTGCATCTCGCTCAGTGTCATTAGCTGAAAGAAATTACAGCCAAATCGACAAGGAAAGCTTAGCGATTTTCTGGGGCGTAAAACGATTTTTCAATTATTTATTTGGTCGTCCGTTTATACTGTATGTCGATTGTAAACCGTTACAGTCAATTTTTGCAAAAAATGCGGCAAAACCCGCATTAAGTTCTACTTGTCTATTGCACTATGCTATCTTTCTGCAAGGGTTCAACTACGAAATTCTTTACCGTCGATCAGAAAATTACTCAAATGCAGATTTTCTGTCTCGTTTCCCTATTAGCAGTGTGACAGACGAAAGAATGGACGAGCCAAGTGTTGTTAACCTGCACCAGATAAATACCTTGCCAATTTCGTTGCACGAACTAGCTGCTGAAACGTCTAAGGATGTTGATACTGCGCCAATTCTGAAAAAACTTTTTCAATCGGCTGATGAGCCTGATATAGTCACTAATTATGCAGTCGAAAGGGGATGTGCACTTTACGGTACACGTGTCTTTATCCCTAAGAAATACAGAAATGCTGTTCTCCAAGAGCTGCACGTTGGTCACTTGGGAATCAGCAAGATGAAAGGTCTGGCTCGCAGTTATGTTTATTGGCCTGGTATTGACCGAGAAATAGAAAATTTAGTACGTTGCTGCAAACCCTGTCAACAAAATGCAAACGCAGTTTCCGTACCGTCGCATCCTTGGAAAAAACCTTCAGGCCCATGGGAAAGGGTACACATCTACTACGCTGGACCATTTCTACAGCACTTGATCCTAATCGTTGTCGACGCATATTCCAAATGGCCTGAGGTGTTTGCTATTCCTTCTTCAAGGCTTCATGGTACAAATTCTTCAGCGACGATTGAGAAATTAATCGAATGTTTTGCGCGCTTCGGTTGTCCATCTACGTTGGTTAGTGACAATGGAGTCCAGTTTACTAGTCAAGAGTTTGCTGCCTTTTGTAAACAAAACTTCATAAAACAACTTCACTCGGCACCCTATCACCCTCAATCCAACGGACAAGCGGAACATTTTGTACAAACGATAAAACGCACACTCAAAATTGCAATCATAGAAAAACCGGAAGAGTCCATAAATAAAAAATTGCATACGTTCTTGATGGCATATCGACGAGCTCCACTTATTGAGGGAGAGAGCCCCTGTCAATTGATGCTTGGAAGGAGTATCCGTTCCCAAATTGACCTACTAAAAGGGACAGATACGCTTTCCACTGAATTCGACCCTTCAACAGCAGATGGGAAAAGAATATGGTTTAAGGTGTTCAGTGGATCAAAGAATTGGGATCATGGAACATTACTCTGTGATCTCGGCCAAGCCATGGTGGAAGTTTGTGACGACAATGGACAGATTTATCGACGGCACCTGTCTCAGGTTCGAAATGACCATTCGACTGCAGTAACAGCAGATACCTATCCAGTTGACCCGCAACCACCTACAGTGCCTGAGCCACAACTGCCTGACCCTCAACCTCTTGAAATTGAAATCCATGCGCCTGCACCGGAACCTCAAAATATTTTGCCCTCTCCCCGTCAATCTAATAGAAATCAAAATCCGCCAGAACGTTTTTCCCCTTAGGGGAGAAGGGTGTTGTATCCTTGATATATATATTTCGTATTCGTGAATGTGGCAACGTTGATTCGCTAGTTGCCAATGTTCAGTTCGTATTATTATGATTGACGATGTTTTGTGATATACCTCAGTGCAATACAGAATGTGATTAAGTAACATGCCTCTCGTATTATTATTCTGAAAAATAGTTGCAAGTGCTGGTCATAAAAATTTCATTTTGAGAAATTTGAGAAAAACGTATCTGAATGTGATATTGGTGCACCCTCACACCAATTTTCAATCTCTCGCTCAAAGGGAAATATGAAAAATAAATGTGGATGGAAATCCGGACGTTTTCGAATTTTATGTAGTAGATAACGTACAATAATCAATAATGTCATCATTCGCGAACGATCTTGATGTAAGCTCCAATGAGCCCCCTCTAGGCCACTAGTCAGTAACTCAGTAACTGTATAATTAATTTTAATTTTGATGTTCTACGTTCCTCGCGACCGCACCACTCACCGGCCAAGGCAAATATGATGTGAGGCGTACAGAACAAGGATCGAAAGAACTTGAGACTTCTGATATTATGGAGGTTTATTACACGAATGAAAAATACATTATTAACAGAATATGAAATGGCGAAGCAACAGCGATGTACGATCGAAAGTAGTAGGGGGAAAGCACTTCGTGGTGAGAGTGTACGTATGACATATATATAGTGATCGTGATGATGATGATGAAGAATGAGTGAAGGTGGGATTTCCGTTACAACACCCCCCTGAAATTTTACCAATTGAGTTCTTCATCATCTTCGACGCTGAAAGTAAACGAATTATTATTGTTTTTTTTGTTTTTTTTAAATATTAAGTACAAAATGACATATGCGTAATAAAATAAATAAAATATTAACATCGTATTATTTATGGTAACTTTGGATTTCAAAAAAAAATTTTGCTGTGCTGTGCTTCGAGAATAAATAAAATAATTAAATAAAATAAATATGGTAACATGCATAAAATATTCAATGATAATATATAATATATAAAAAATGGTATTGTAAAAAAAATATTATGATAATATAAAATTGGTAACATGCAAAATATTAATTTATTGTAGGTAACGTGTAATTTATTCGTTATATCTTTCGATTAGGAAAAAGATCAGAAAAGGAATTTGAAAAAGAAAAAAAAAATATTCACGTATACATATTACATTAAAGAAAAAGAAAGAAAAAAAAATATACGAAGGTATTTCCGATTACGAGTTCATTGAATTTAAAGGAACGTTACGTTTCGTATTTTATCTCATACGTGTGACATGAAAAAGATTGTAGAATAATATATATTGTATCGCTTACTATCTTTTGTGTGTTGCTATTGTATTTGAACTGGCGCTTAAAATGTTTTCGATAAGGCAACCTTCTTTCGATTTATCATAATTGCAGTCGTGTAATGGGTTTAATCTTTATTGTATTTATTGTTTGAGGTTTTCTTTTCATTACATCGTGTGGGAATATTTCGTGTATTTCTCTCACGCTTGTTTGAAAATGTATAGGGTTTTTATTATTCGAATTGTAGGGTTTTTTCTTGCTCGATTTTTCTGCTTTTTTCTTTGTTGCAATTTTCGAGAAGTCGAGCACTTATCTCTTGCAAGCATTTTCTAGTAAATGATATTGTTAAGTACTAATTTTGCAATAATTGAAGGTTATTTTTTCAGCACTTATTTTCATGTTACGACTTATATTTTTGGACTTGGGACGACTTGTATTTTGAAATAGAAAATTATGAAATATATTATGACTTTGAAATAAACGAATTTTTTTATATTATATTATGCGTAGATGTTCGTTTCGTTCAATATTTTGACAACTATATTTTCAAATTTGGAACGATCCAATGATTTTGTCAAAATATCCGCTAACTGATTTTCAGAGCTTACAGTTCTAAAAAATATTACTTTTTCTTCAAATGCTTCCAAAATTGAGTAGCACTTGATCATTAGGGCTCTCGACTTTTTCTGACTACCCCCTGAACATATTTTTTGGGTTGAAATATTATCTTCCATTATATCTACACTCAACTTTTCTCCTAAGATTTTGTAATTCATATATTGCATTACTTTTATGGTATCAAGGGTGTCGAAGACTGCAATTATTTCCGCTGCAGTACTTGATGACGCATGAATGGTTTGCTTACAGCAATTCCATTCCACCAAGTCTCCATACGAAAATAACATGAATCCAGTTATGGACTTCCCTTTTCCTAAATTGTTTATATCTATATTATTTTCATCAACTTGGGGTGCATATGAGGCATCAATATAAGCTTGTATACCATCCCCTTCTGATTTATATATTATATTATAATTTTTTGTAGTATTAATATATCTGAAAATTCTTTTCACATAATTTTTCAGAGTGTTATTGGAATTATTTTGAAAACGAGAGAAAAAATTGACTGGGAACAATATATCCAGTCTTGTAAGTCTCGCTAAATATAATAGTCCACCTATCATCGACCTATATTCCGTATCATCTATTCCATTTTCAATTTTATCTATTTTCAGACCTGTTTCCATAGGAGTATTAGTATTTTTTAGCTCCGAAATTCCGAATTTTTTCAACATTTTATCTATATGCTTGTATTGTGAAAGTATTATTGTGTTCTGTTCTATATTTCTGGTTATTTCTAATCCCACAAAAAATTTAGGGTTATTTATTATGGTGATCGTAAAATCTTTTTGTAGCTCTTCATTTATTTTTGTAATGGACGATTGCGAATTCAACACAATTAATATATCATCCACATAAGTCAAAAAATATATTCTTTCATCATTATTAATTATAATATAAAAACATCTATCGCTTTTTGTTTTAGTAAAGCCCATATCCCTTACTTTTGTATCCAATAGGTCATACCATGACTTGCTGGATGTTTTCAATCCATAAATCGATTTTTTTAATTCTAATACCTGATTGGAGTTGATATTTACACCTTCAGGTTTTCTTACAAAAATAGGTTTGATAATTGGTGAATTCAAATATGCGGTTTTCACATCAAATTGCACCATTATCAATTTTTCCTTATTAACTATAGATAATAATTGTCTTATAGTTCCTACTGATGCTACTGGTCCATGGGTTTCGGCAATATTATATTCTGTTCTATCCTTAAACCCTCTCGCTACAAGTCTTGCCTTGGGTTTTGGATTTCCAAATTCATCAAATTTAATTGTGAAGATCCATCTAGTGTCTATGAGTTTTTGGCGATCGTAGTCGACTATTTCCCACACTTTCATATCATCGAGAGAATTAAATTCGTCATTTATGGCCCTAATCCAATCTTCCCTAAATGGATTCAATTCTATCTCAGAAAAATTTTTTGGAATATTATCCTCTATATATGTTTTATTATATTTTATATTAATGTTCATAACTATGGGGTTAATTATCCCTAAATCATATTCATAGTCTGATGACTTTATCATTAATGGTTTATTATTTATCAATAATGATTTAATATTCTGGGTTTCGTCCACTTTGACATCGCATGAAATGTACGATTTTGTATTATAAGGGTCTTTAAGACAGTATCCCGTATTTGTATAGCTCATCATTATATTTTTTTCCGCTCTATGTGCTAATTTCGGGTCAATTTTGCTTTTTGATTTTGCTTTGGCTTTTGTGGCATTTTGCTTTCTAACTTCCACAGGAATATGCCTGTAAGTTAATGCTCCAAAGACTTTAAGGTTTTTTAAATTCGGCTTTATCCCATAAAATAATTCATATGGTGTTTTAAATCCTTCATTTGCCTTTGTAGGTGATCTATTAATTAAGTAGGCTGCTGTCACTACAGCATAAGACCAATATTTTATGTCAAGATTGGCATCAATTAACATGGCCCGTACTCTCCTCATTAAAGTTTGATTTTGCCTTTCGGCAACACCATTTAACTCTGGAGAATATGGCACCACGTAATCCATTGTTATGCCAACCTCATTACAGTAATTTATTATTTTTATATCTGTATATTCTTTGGCATTATCACACCTAATAGTTCCTATAGGGTATTCTGGAAATTTGTTTTTCATAGATACTATAATGTTTTTAAATTCATTCGTCACTTGGCTTTTGTTAGCTATTGGCATGACAAATGTATACTTTGAAAAATGATCTATAAAGGTTAAAATATATTTTTGCTTCGCCACAGATGGTGTAAACGGACCCATAATATCGGAGGACGTTATTTCCAATTTTCGAGTTGGCTTATTTCTAACACCATTATGACCTAATCTCAAATTATTAGCAATGCAACATATTTGGCAATTCACAAAATCTTCATCCCTAAAATTTATATTATCGGGAATGCCCACCGCTAAAGTTTTTAACTTTTGCAGATATCTGGCATTTAAGTGTCCAAGTCTCCTATGTATTGTTAGTTTTTTATTAATATTATTATTTGTTTGTGATTTCTACAGGTATTTCCTCAATTTCATTATTATGATTTATTATTTCTTCTTCTATACCCCCCTCAGGTGATTCATTATTGGTATCATCTTCCTGAATTTCCAATTCTACAGTAAAATCATCCCATTCATCATCTATATTTTGAGTGACGGGGGCACATATTATATTATTTTCATTATTATCTATATTATTATTAATTTTATTATTATTATTATTTTCAACATTATAATATATGTAAAAAATTCCATCTTCTTTTTTTGCAGTCATTATTATTTCTGCATTTTCAATAAAGTATATATTCGCAATATTCTTTTGTTGATCGATATTGATCGTACCTGTATTGGTGATTTTTATTGCTGAAATAATGTCTAGGTTTAAATCCGGCACATAATGAACATCCTTTAACTCTATCAATGATTGAATTTTGCTGGAATTTTCAACTTTGATCACCATTCTCCCCGTGTGAGTAGCATATAAAAAAGTATTTCTACCTGCACATTGCAATTTGACTGGAGTTACAAATTTTTTAACATCGACTAATTTGTTCAAGTCAGATGTTAAATGTACCTCCGCAGCTCCATCCAAAATTGCTCTGTGATTTAATATATCGTAATTTTCATTATTATTGTGTTTGTTATTATTGATTAGTTCATTCAACAACCATTCATTATTATTTTTGTTGAATTTTTTAACCATGCAAGACATTTTCACCTGCTGTTCAGTACTATCTTTTTTATTAGTATTTTGTGAATTTGTATTTGTTTTCGGGGGATAATTCCCTTGACTATTGTTAAAATTATCATTATTATTATTTACTTGTGGATTATTATTATTACAATTTTTTGCTATATGCCCAAATTGCCCACATTTGTAACATTTTGGATTATTTTGATTGTAATTTCTGTTATTACCTCTATAGTTATTTCCCTTATAATTATTACCTCTATAATTCGAGTTACCTCTATAATTATTTCCTCTATAATTTCCATTACCATTATTCCCATTATTATTTGTATTATTATTCTGGTTCTGGTTTGGTTCACTATTATTACCATTACCATTATTATTAAAATTGTTTCGATTACTATTTGTATAACTATTACGACCATTGCCGTTTCCTCTATAATTATTTCTACCTCTATAATTATAATATCTACCCCTGTAATTATTCCTATTGTAATTGTTATTATTATTTCTATAATTATTATTTATTTGGTTATTATTACCATTTTGTTTTTTCAAAGTTTGATCCCTGAATTTTTGATCAGAGTCTTCCCTTAATATTCTTTTAAAATTGTCTAAATTTTTTTCATTTGAAGGTAAATTTTCGTATTGAATTTTTGCAATTGCTTGTTCGTAACATAGGGCTAATTGTAAATTCTCTAATTCCTCTGATTCCGTAACCTCCTTACCACTATCTCTTACGTCGGTTACTAATTCGTCCCATTTTTTTAGGAAACCCTTCATATTTCCACCAGGTTGGAATCTAAACTCCATCCACTTTGCCTTAGCTATATTGGCTGTGACAGAAGTTTTTGTTCCGTAAATATTATCTAATTTTTTTAACATTAGTATTGCTGTATTGCAATCCCTTATTTGTTTTGTTATATCATTCGACACTCTTTCCAGTATGAATGCTTTAGCATTATCTTGCATTTTACAATAGTTCAACATATCTTTATCTGGTCAAAAATTAAGATCATCTATATTATTGATATATGGCTGTAAAAATTCATGTTCCCCAAAAATATCGTAATATCCAGCTCCCCTGATGGCTGATATAATCATTCTACGCCAGTCTAGGTAGTATTTCCCATTAAAAACTTTTCCAAGAGGTGCTTGTATGGGTTTAATTTCATTTGGGGATGCCATATTTTTGTTCGTTTTACGAAATCCTAATAGATTATTTTCTTTATTAATCACTGATGTGTATTTTTTATTTTCAATTATCTCTTTCTCAATTCTATTACTTAAAATATGTTCCTCACTATTTCCTTTATTATCCAGTTTATATAATTTATTTAATTAAAAAATCTGTTCATAAATTTTTCTTTCGATTTATCAGAACTATAAATTCTACTGGAAAAATAATTTACTGATGATTCTGAAATTTTAATATATTTTAAACTACTAATATTTTCTATTCTTCCCGATATATCCACTACAAAAGATTCCAATATTATTTCCCCTGTGAAATACGTAACATAGGGTAAATTATAAGTTTCAATTTTTATATCTATCACCTTTTCACCTTCAAATTTATTAATTAATTCTTTCAATTCTTCCTTTTCAATGTTAAATTCACCTAATTTTCCTTCATTCACACTTATTATAGGGGGCATAAAAAATTTTAAATTTTCAAATTTTCACTTTCAAACTCAGTTCAAAAATACAATAATACAAATACGAAAAATGATCAGCCTCAATAAATATTACCTTTACAAAGAAATAAAAATAAAAAAAATTTTTACATTACTATTTTTTGTTGCGCCGACAAATAATTCCTGTTTTCTGGACTCCGCTGTTCACCGTTGTACTACCTGCTTGAATTTGGTTTGGAGTTGGCCGAAAAATTTGGGTCCTCGATGAGTGGATCTACGATGAGTCCTCGACAACGGGAGCAGGTTTCCTTGGGCTGTTCACTCGATCTCTTTGGCGGTCCTTCCTGAATTTAGCGTTCGATGACTTCCAGGATCGGCCGTTATTTAGTCGGGAACTTCAGCTTCAAATTTTTATTTAATTTTGAATTTTCATTTAAAAAATTGAAATTGTATTATATTTCGAGTTAAAACTTCTTGAAAAACACAGTAACTACTTCGTGTATTATTCAACAGAAAACATGAAAAAAAATTTTTGCGCAATAGTAAATGAATTCAAAAAAATTATTCCATCGATTTAAATTTCTAAGTCTCTCCTCATAGTTCTACCGCAGCGATGGCTACCATGATGTGAGGCGTACAGAACGAGGATCGAAAGAACTTGAGACTTCTGATATTATGGAGGTTTATTACACGAATGAAAAATACATTATTAACAGAATATGAAATGGCGAAGCAACAGCGATGTACGATCGAAAGTAGTAGGGGGAAAGCACTTCGTGGTGAGAGTGTACGTATGACATATATATAGTGATCTGATGATGATGATGAAGAATGAGTGAAGGTGGGATTTCCGTTACAACAAAATACGGAGCCAACTTGCCTTCTGCTTTTCGTTTTCATTTTATTTGTCCCTGGTTTGCCCTCAATGTTCTTATCATCTATCGTAGTTGTCTTTGAAATTTCGAATGATTAGTCAGACGAAAAGATGCGAAAGCGTTTGAATTTCGCGGATGTGAAAGAAAATGTTTCTATTTCACTTGAAAAAAGGAGTTAAAAAATGAATTTCGGTGGCACCGTAAAGCTAAATCCTGTCGGTGTTTTCGTACTATTTGGACTATCATTTATTTTCTTGTTGTATATCTTAGCTGGTCGAAGATCTGACAAAGAAATCAATTTAAAAGATTTGTTGAAAGCAGCGATAAATGTTGCCGAAGAAGGAGGTCATACGATTCATGAGTTCCGTAGTAAAAATTTAAATGAGAAAAGTAAAGGTAAAACGAAAGAGGGAGCTTTCGATTTGGTTACCGATGCCGATTATGGATCTCATTGCATCATGTACTACAGCTTACTTATTACGTTTCCCTCGTTAAAAGTACGCATTTCCACATCAGCGATTACACCGTAATTGTCATTAATTTTATTTTATATGGTTTTTAACATTATTATCACTTATCAGTCTGTGGAATCTAGGTGATTTCCGAAGAAAATCATTCGCTTTCCGAATGTCAGCCACCAGTTAGACTTAATGAAATTCTCACCGTAAACACGAAAGACGAAAACATCAATGAATTCAACGACGTCAGTATTCCTTTAAAAGATGTTACTATTTGGATCGATCCTTTGGATGCCACCAAAGAATTCACAGGTATTCATTTTCTAAAAGTCTGCTGAAACATTATTGAAACTAATTGAGCATCCTCACTTATTTTTCTTTCGTCCTTCCCTGATTAGAAGAATTATATCAGTACGTGACTACGATGGTTTGTGTTGCAATACGTGGGAAACCAATTATTGGTGTCATTCATCAACCATTTGATAAACATTCTACCACTTCATGGGTATGGATTGGGAGAGGAAAATCCCCTAACTTGCTCATTAAAAAAGCTGAAGTAAGTCAAATTACAAAAATTGATATTTCTATTTTAATATTTCTGGTTTACAGCAATTTATAATACAATTCTTATCCTTCCAGTTCGCGAATGAGCATCCCATTATTATTGTTTCACGATCTCATGCCGGTAATGTTTCCGAAATGGTAAAAAAGTCGATGCCTCAAGCTACCGTGAATTTTGGAGGTGGCTCAGGTATGATTGAATTCTGACTCTGTATGTACTTATTTTCTTTCTTTCGAGAGGACATTTGAAAATTTTAAAGTTTGTTCATCAGCTGAAATCGATTCGCAGTTCTTATATTGGCTTCATTGAGAGATTATCTTCAATTTAATGTTTGATGTTAATTTTAGTTGACAGATTATATTGATGGGTTTTCATTTCATACTTTTTCCAAGAAAGTAGTAAATCAACAAATTCGATCAAAAGCTACGAAAATCCTGAATCCTTAAATTGTCTGCTGTTGAAGTTGAAGAACTCCATGAAGCAATCTAAAAAAAAGTTTAAAAATTTCATAAACTCTCATAAAGCTTGGATAATTATGCAAAGTTAAAAATAGAAGCGAAAACTTTATGTTGTAAAAGGATTGAAAAAATGCAGAGGAACTTTTAATAAGGCAGGAATTCTCCCTCATTCTATTAATTTTGTAATAAATGGTCGAACTTAAGTTTTCACGGTGTATGAATGAATAAATGAGAGGTACTTGCTGGTCATTGAAATTTTTTTCTGTCTTAAAAGTATGTGATAAATTGAGCGCAGATAAATGATAATATATTTCTTATTCGTGTTCTTATAATTAAAAAATAAATCGATTTTCGAGTGTCAATAAGACCAAACGAACTGATAAAATTTAATTAGCTTGTGTTATTTTTATTTAACAACCAAGACGAATAAGAAAAAATAAGCTCAACTCAGTTTCGTCGCATATATTCCTTTCACCTTTTTTTTCTCACCGACGTATGCGTTTTATTATTTCGTTAATGAAATTTGCTCTTTGACAGGATACAAAGTGTTGCAGTTGATCAAAGGTGAGGCTTCGGCTTATGTTCATACCACAGCCATAAAAAAATGGGATATATGTGCTGGAAATGCAATTTTAGATTATTTTGGCGGCCGATTATCCACCTTGGACAATGAAGATATTGATTATTCAGATGCTGGAACACACGTTGTTCAAAATGGTATTTTGGCAACATTGACGAATCATGATATTTTTTACCAAAAATTGAAGATACCACAAATTTAATTACCACGTATTAATAATTTATACCACACTCAAATTATAGTTTCTTCTGTATTTTAAATGAAACTTCCGATTTTACTTGACATACGATAAGGACAAAACAGTGAAAATAAATGAAAGTATTCAAGTTTTAAATATATTTTTAATGAACCAAAAGTTTTACTACAGGTCTGTTCTTATCGCCAAAAAAGTTCAAACTAAGTTCAAAATAGTGCAGAACGAGGACAGGAAAATGAAAAAAAAAAGAGCAAGAAATTTCCCAGTTCTTCTTCGATCAAAAATACTTTTCAAGAGAAAGTTCAAACAAAACAAAATATAATCGAATATTAATAGTTGACACACAACAAAATAAAATAATTCCTAATTCATCGTAAGTGATAAGACGAGAACTTTCTTTGCACTTTTTCCACACCTTTTCATTTGGTGCAGAAAGTGTATGCACCTTCTGCAGTTTTCTCTGAACGAAGTTTACACTAAATTCAAAAGAACGCCAATAATTTGCACTATATTTCAAAAGAGCACAATACAAAAAATAGTGTAAGGACTCTTCCACTTTTTTAGCCAAAAGAACGAACTTTACAAAAACTAGATAATTCCAAAATTTTCAATAAAAATCGTCTAATATAACATTTTCATGAAATATTCTAGCATTCTCCTTGCTTTGTGTCTCCTTGGTGATCCAATCAGCACTTTCGAAAGAACGATGGTACTCCATAAGATGCGAATTTTTATCCATCATGGTCTTGTACGCGAAGCAAAGTCGACCAATTTCTTGATTTGAAAGTTGAAAAGAACGTAAAAAAGGTTCGATTTCAGCTTCACTTAAAAGTTTCAGGGCCATTTCTTTTTCGGAATTACGAGGGAATAACGTCCTAAAATGAACAAAAATGTAGTCACCTGATTTTAAAGAGTAGTTTATCTCCTTGATACAATAACTCTCTAGATGTCTACTGTTTTTCGTAAAATATTCTCATAACTAGACTATCTCCATTAACTTTCGACAGGATTTGTACAGAAACAAAGTAATTAGGGACTGTCTGAAAGTTTAATATTTAAAATTCATTGAATTGAAAACTGCGTCAGTTCAATTAAAATTACTGGGTAGGATTCACGGGTCGCAAGCGAACCCCAAAACTATAACTGAAGCAAAGTGGGTTACCCTCAATGACCTCACCCAAGGCATCCGCCCAAAAAATATACCTGGGCCACATCACACATGTTAAAATTGAAACTTTGCACTTCAATTAACAAATTCGAGGATATTGCACCTCAATAAAGTAGTAAAAAATTTCGCTAACAACCTTTTTGGGTCATAGAGGGAAAAGTGGTGGTTCATTTCGAAAATTAGCAATAAACTTGAAATCACTGCCTCAAAAAACATAACTGACGATGTTATTAAAAATTTGGAGAAAAAATTATCCTAACGTATTTTTAGTGTTATAGGGGGGCCTCCAATGAATAGTTCCATCCAAAAATGAACTGAAAATATCTCTACCGCGCATCAATCGCGGTGTATATTTTCCAAAAATGACAAATTTTGTAATGGCTGCCATTCGAAATCCAGTCGACCGATTTTGCTCAAATTCAATACCAAACCACTCCCTAATAGTCTCAACCTCCATAAAAATTTCAAGCCAAAATCTTTTAATTTACGGTAGTTTTCGTTATGACAAAATGTTGGTATGCAACACTTTGAGAACCACTTTCTCCGAAACTAGTGGATGAATTGAAAAAATTTCAACACGAATGTGTAGCCCATGAAAGCTTGTAACACTACTCCAAGTTTCATTTCCATAGGTCAAACAACGAAGACTCCACGGATTCCCAAAAAGTGCCAAAATTAGCAATAAGTGGAAATATATAATATACATGTGTACAGAAGAATTTGTGTTACTTATATAATTGTGATCCAAAACTCAGGATTGGTGCTTTTCCACAGGTCCCGCCACTGCATTGAATGCAAATAGTTAAAGGAAAATACAAAACATAATCGACGATGTATCACTCAATTTTTCAAGAAAAAATCATCCCAACCCTTTTTTGAGGTCACAGGAGGCCCACAATGAGGGCTTCAATCCAAAAATGAACTAAAAATTTGAACTTAGCCAGCGCCTCAAAAATCAATCATAATAGGCGATGTATCACTCAATTTTTAAGAAAATATGCTAAATCCTTGCCTATTAAAATTTTGAATCTAAACTGAAAAGTGACAAAATTGAAATTTCAGAGTAATAAACGATCATACTACAACAGTACAAATCTTGATAGAAAAACAAATTTTTTCTTTCCCTAATAGATTAAATTTAAAAAATTGGGCAACCTCACTTAACATCCGGCTCAACATGAAATAGTTATTTGACAATTCTGGTAATTTTTGGTTCGGCCATCTATTAGAAATGGCGTTATCACAAAAGTTGTTCGGTGAGTGGGTACATTAATGAGCTTCGCCTCCTCTCTTCAATCATCTTGTAATCAACAATGATCTTTTTAATCTCTGTTCAAACCAAAATTAATTTTTAATACTCGTCAAAATTTCACAATGTTCTGTATTATATTAGACAGCTTAATTACACAAGCGAAAATAAAAATATCTCTCCCCACATCAACTGTGGTAAATGTGTATTTTTCAAAAATGTCAATTTTAGTAATGACTGCCATTTGAAAACCAGCTGACCAATTTTTATCAAATTCAATACCAAATTATTGTTTAATAATCTTTATAACGATACCTAACTTACCTGTTTTCAGCTACCTTCACTTCTCCTTACCATATCCATTAAAGTAAACAAAATCTGTACACACTTCATACACACAAGTGTACCCATTTACATCACACTTATACACACTCCATCTGATTTTTAAATATAAAATACCTCTTTAAAAATTCCAAGAAAATTCATTTTTTTGCTTTATAACAATATTTTTTGATATCCCGGTTTCAATTTTGAGAACTGATAGAACATCCACATCAAATATTACATCAGAACGCACATCAATAAACAAACTGCACTTATTTGAAAATAGCTTTTCCTGTATGAAAAATGCATTGTACATGATATTTTGCCAACAAGCCAAGGGAATGATGCAACATCTCAACACTTGGGGGGGGGGTGAATGCTCAATGTAGTAAAGGCAACAAGTTAGGTATCTAGGTTACATATAGTGTAGATATCAGAGATGTTTATACTATACTAGATGCCAAACTCATATCATTTTACAAAGACAGAAGTGAAACCAACCTAGGACATCTTTGAATTGAACATAAGTACCATATAAATACATGGGTGGAATAGGATTTTCAAGTCAAATTGTATTTTAAAAGTCATAAATTGCATTTATTTTGGTTTTAAGTATATTGTGGGGACTCAATTGTATGAGATTTAGGGGCTTGGACCCCTGATGACAGTTGTCGCTGCAAGGCAGGCTAATATTTGTCTTTATGATGTTAAACAAATTGCACTATTTACTTTTGATCATAATTACTTGCACATACATGCAAGTCATGTACGCGTACAAAACTACGACTACTCTCAACAATACGATGATGTCACAATTCTGTACACAAACTGGCTCATCATTTCTTATTACTATAAGAAATGACACAACCAGGCCATTCACACAAACATATATAATTACTACATATGTGTGTTGGTGTGCATGTAATTAAGCCCGTATATAAACCATCCAAACTGGCTCTGAAATCATCAGTGTTTGGCCAGGTTTAAAGTGGCTGAACACGCAAAATCTGTAGATTACCTTCTGGTGAGAATATCTTTTCACGACAAGGTATTCCACATATATTATATATTAAAAATAGATGTATTGAAGTAGATTTATACTAAAAAAAAGGTTTTTTGTTCAAAATTAAAAATGTGACATTATTACTTTATTACATCCATTTTTAATACATAATTTGCCTAATATCAAAACAAAAGCAATTTACCCTGTATAAAATACAATTTGACTTGAAATTCCTATTCTACCCATGTATTTATATGGCGCTTATGCCCAATTCAAAGATGGAGGCAGTTGGCTTCACTTTTCTCATTGAGTTCTGTATCTGGTATAGTATAAACATCTCTTGTATATATAATTATGTGATTTTTAACTACCATAAAAATTTCAGGCCAAAATCTTTTCATTTATTGAAGTTATCGATATGACAAGGTGCATTTGCAAAACTTTGAGAACCACTCTCTAAAAACTATTGGATGAATTTCAAAAATTAGTTTTTTTAATACAGATTTGCCACACAAGGGGCTAGAGACTTCGGAAATAGATACCAGATTTAGCAGCTTTTCTTGTCTTTACTTGCTGGTAACGGTTTCAGATTTGAATTTTTCAGCAATAAACTGATGATTTCCAACTGCAAAATTTTAAAGGTTTTTACCTCGGAGGTTTTCGATACCCTTTCTGCAATCCAAATTCACCTGCCAACGTAACCCGATGACCAAATTTGGACTCCTGCAGCTTTACAATCTTTCGTTTTTCAGCTTCGATGATCAGAAATAGCGGACACAATGACAGCCAAATCCAACCAAACAACAAAAAACGGATGGGAAATGATTAATTATATGAAGTAATGAACATAATAAAACACGATACTTTGCTGTTTGATGAATTTTCTATGTTTCAGCTACCGCCATATTGATCCTTCCAGCAATGATTCGGCAAAAAATTGAATGAACTGGATGGGCGAACAATCACTTTCAGCAGATATGTCGGCCAAAATTCACATTGATTTCCCCAATTTAGCGAACAAATTAAATCCCACAAACAGCAAAATGAAACGAATCATACAGAAAAATGAAATTATTGATTACTTACAACATTCCAAATTTTTTGATTCCAATTACTTTAATGAAATACTACGAATGAAAAAACGAATTAATCACTGAAAAAAATTTCCCAAATGCTCTGCTACCATGTTGAGATTCTTAAAAACGGCTATTAATAACAATGAGGATCTTTCATTTGAGAGATTAATTTTCTAGTTCAATAAAAAACAAACGTTGTTCTCATCACGAAGGTTTAATGCCCATTAAACACATAACACGGCCATGATGCCAAAATAGATAGACAAAGCCTGGGTAGAATACCACAGGTGAAACAAACAACCACAGATACGAAAGAATGAATCAAATCACATTTACCGTTCATCACTCGTAGGTGGCTCTAATGTATGAGCGTAGTGAAAAGGTGACTGAACAACAATTAGTGATGTGAGGTGTGCAGAATGAGGATCGAAAGAACTTGAGACTTTGTTTTATTACGACATTTATTAGCAGACTGAAATATATTTCACAACTAAAATACGAAATGGCGAAGCACAGCATTATCAGTAAGTGTTAGGATACAATTCCCTCACTACCTCACAAACACATAACCTAAAGCTTGACCAACACTGTATATGATAAACTTATGACATTTAATCTTTTCATATGTGGCGACACTGATTGCCAGCATAACCTTTCCCGCCACTGCTCGACGGAGAATGTTCTCCGCTCGTCAGTCGTTATAGTGATGTTGTGAATAAATCTTTTTTAAAGATGATAACTCGTTTGTGCTTCTTTCGCATCAAAAGATCATAACTCATTTCAATATGGTAGCTGGAGCATATGATAGTAAAGAAGTGAACGTAATTAGAATGGGTTAATTGTGTAGTTAATTAAAAGTTCATTTTTTTTGTGTTTCATGCAAAGTGAAAAAGGCTTAGTGCCATGTGATACCTCTATGAAAAGTGGCAGGAAAGTTATAAAATTGTGAACGCAAAGTTCGTTTTAACAAAATAAAAGTGAAAATCCTGAAAAATTAAAAAGTTTAATTGAGTGGATCGAAAATAAAATTGCGAAATTAATGAAAACAGCACTAAATTCTTGGGCGCCTGTGAAAACATCAAAGTCGAGAATTTGGAGGAAGCAGATCCAATTTGAAAGTATCTTGTGGTTGGCAATTGTTCAAGCTGTGTTCCGGAGAAAAAAATGAAGTAAGAGAAATCAAAAATTGAGAATCTTCTACATAGAATCATCGAAGTTGGAGTCAACTGGGTGAAATAGAAGCAGAAAACATCGAAGAAAATTACAACAGGAAATGAAAAATACATAAGATAAGTAAAAAATGTAAATTAATTAAGTGTTATTTTGTGTGATTTTTGCCTAAAAATTGAATAAAAAATCAAAATCTTAATAATTTCAACTTAAAATTTGGCATATTTTCGTGTGAATTTTTGATCAAAATTTAAGTAAAGTCGAAACTTGAAAGGTGATTTGAACTATCCTTTCAGACTTTATCTTGTTGGTTTAAAGTTGTAAGAACAGGAAATCTTTGTTGGAAAAGTTTCATCGAATTCAACAATAGAAAACCTGCATAAATATACAATAATCTTGATGACAAACTTTTTCATGATCACACACAATAAAGTTGATTTCAATAGTTGAAGGTTAACAGATTATTTTTCCTTTCAGCATTAATCTCTTTCACAATATTCGATAAATAATTTGGACTTGACATTTAATTTATGTTTTAACGTGTTTGACAGAATCTTTTTAATTCTGGAACATCATCCCAAAGAATAATTAAATTGAATTTGAACATTTTCGGCGATTAAGTCCAATGTAAAGCGAACACTCAAATAACTGAAACAACGGCGAAGAGATCACCTCATCGTCAGTGGAAAATAATTTAGTAAGAATAATTTTAGAATATTGAATAATTATTATATATTGCATCTTTAAATATTTATTTGCATTCCCTATCAAAGGGTTGAGACCGTGTTGTGCATTATCATGTGGTTGAGACCATGTTACCCTCTAAACTTAAGTTCTCGTGTTTTTGAGGTAGGATTCATATTCCTCATACTTTTGAAAAATTAAAACAAAGACGATGTCACGATTCGACACAAAGAAAGTCTTTGATGGAAGGAATTATGATGCCTGGAGGACCACGATGGTTTCGACTCTCAATGCAGAGGGACTGTATCCCATCATGCAAGATGTCAAAACCGAAGTGCTGTTTTTGGGACTTGAATTAAATAGTTTTTAAACCTCAATCCTGGAAATACCAGTCCAGTTAATCGAATGGCATATTTTTGTAATCAAGAGAAGGGAAAAGCATTAATCTACCAGGGATTAAATAATGAACTGATTGAACGTGTAAAAGACTTAAAAACAATTAACCAGATCTTAAAAGTTTTAGATGAAAGATATAAAAGTTGCACTCAAATAACGTATATAAATGCGAAACAAGCCTTCCAAAGATTAAAATTTAACAGTGAAGGAAATATGCGGAGTTATTTAGATGTTTTTTTGAGATCTGCACAAAAAATAAGGGACTGTAGAAAACCTCTGGACAAACAGGAAGAGATAGAACAACTCTTAATATCATTAAATATGGATTATGACATGACAAGGCTGGAGTTTAATACACTAAGTCAAGACCATAAAACGACTGGAACACTCCATGCCATGCTAATTGAAAGGTCGGATAGGCTATATGACGAGAAAAAGTCAAAAACTAATAATAATAAATTCCGCAATTTCAACCACAATAATAAAAGTCAGAGATTCCAATACGGAGGAAAATACCATAGATACAATAACAGAAACCAATATCACAGTCAAAATATAGATCAGGGGAAAATAACATATAATAATAATCAACATTCTGAAAAGTCTCAAAATAATAATAATAAATACGAAAATAAAAAATATAATAACAACCAAAATCAAAACACTTTGCCAAATTTGAATATATTAGTATGCTTTAAGTGTCACAGCAAAGGACACATTGCAAAGGTATGTCCGTCAAATAAAGAGGGTATAAAACCCCAAGATAAATTAGATGGTCCTGCACAGAATACAAGATATAGACGAAATAATAACCACAATAACAATAAAAATAAAAAAGAAAATGACGTTCAATGGTCCATGATGCTGAAATATAAGACTCTTGATTCAAAAACACATAAACACAATAATAATTTAATAAATTTAATCACATCCAAGGACATCCTTTAACTAATAGAATAATGTTAGATGGTGGAGCTGTTGCTCATGTAATTTCGGATTTGTCGAAATTATCCAACCCTATAATGTTGGAGAACCTGATCAAACTGAAGTGTGCTATCGAGGGCACATTACTTGTTGCGACACATATAGGTACTATGTTCATCATAGTGGAAAACTCAGAGAGAAATCAAACTGTTATTAGACTTAAAAACGTACATTATGTACCATCACTGAACATTGACCTTATGTTAGAAATAAAAATTACAGAAAATAGAGCGCTAGGCATTGACCAAAACTTTTCTGCAGCGCATATATATGTCCGAGGTACGGACAAAGTAATATTTTCAGCCCCAAAAATAAGAGGTGTATACATGGTCAAATATGCAATTGTACCAGAGTCTACCGTAAATATAATAGAACCAAACTATGAAATAGATAAAATATGTCCTAATAATAATCAATCAAATAAATTGGCATGTATGCCCAACATAAAATCCCAAGATGAATGGATGGAATACGAAATAGAAGAAGAGATTGTAGAGGAATATCAGGAGGAGAGCGAAGAGAATAAAGAGAATAATAATAATAACATTAATAATACACAAAATAATACAGTAAATAATAATAAAGAACACGATAAAATAATAAACCCTAATGATATAATTGATAATAATAATTCACAACAAAATAAAATGGATGAAAACAGAAACGAAATGGATGAGGATATACGAATAAACATAAATAATAATAATATAATAAATGAAAATAACACAAGTGACATACAAGAGCCTAATGAAAGAATAGAAAAAACAAAAATAGACAAAAAATTAATATGGCATAGAAGATTAGGATACATGTCAGGGAAGAATTTAAAGTTCTTGACAAAGGTCTCAAGAGGTGTGTGGGGACTCATCGGTATGAGGTAAAGGGGCTCGGACCCCTCGACGACAGTCGCCGCCCCAAAGGGCAGGCCAACTTATCGTCCTTGCGACGTTAAACGAACACACGAAATTACGTTCGATCGTAATTACCTGCGAATACTTGCAGATAATGTACGAGTACCGAATCGTGACGTCATCCATCAATCAATGTCACGATTCGTACACAAACCGGCCAGCCGTCACCTACGATAGTAGGGGATGATGCGACCTGGCCGTACTTAACAACGTACGTATTATATTACGTACGTGTGTCTGTGTGTATGCGCCAGAACCGGTATAAAAACTCTCAGAACCGGCTCTAAAATCGCCAGTGTTCGGTTTGGTTCTGGCTTACCCATACGTTTGTATGAAGTGGCTGAACACGCTTAAATTCTGTAGAATTTCCTTCTGGTGAGAATATCTCTCACGACAAGGTATTCCACAGTGGTGACCCCGACGTGATTTTGGCCACGTCGTGAGGAGTCTTAGGCGCTTCGGCGCTATTACAACCTGGCGCAGTAGCGCTGACGAGATTCTCGCTTGCTCGGCAAATTAAAAAATATTTTTTTACCAAGACTGAGACACCTTTGGTCGTCGAAGTAAGAATCTGCTGAAGTGGGAATTTATACCCCTCTCCTTAAAATACATAAACAAGAAGAAACCAGACAGTAGACCTGGAGGAAGAAGGTTGGACTCATCCCCCAACTCCCCCGACTTCGACTCGACACTCCTTGAATTTAGCAAACATAGAAGAAGGCCCTCAACACCCAGAATTAGAACGACTGGGAACTGCAATAAATAAAGAAGAACTAGCAGTTAAAACGTTGAGAAGTGGTCAAACTTTAAGCCAAAGTTCGGACCCGAAAACACCTGTCCTACAAACACAGGAGCTAGTGTTTTCAACCAGCAAGGAAGGAAGTAGTACTGTGGAATACGCTTGTCACCAGAAAGACACAGCAATGGTTCCACCACCAACTGAAAACCCACAACCATCGCAGGGAGGTAGTAGTCAGCCGCAGCTGACACCCGAAGTTTTGGCACAAATCTTGCAGCTCTTGCAAATGCAGCCAGGACAGAACCCTAACTTCTATAGACGAAGGATAGATATCCCGGAATTTCTGCCGAATGAGGTAGAATTACGGTTGACACTATTAGAAGGCAGGTTCAAGACAGAAAACATAACTCTGAACCAGCGGTATACCCACATCTGTGGAGGCATGCCCCCGCAGATAATCCGCCACATTCCGGACATTATGGAATGCCCTTCGACAGAAGAGGACAAATATGCCTGGTTCGTCAAAAAGATAAAGAACGTTTTTGGAAAAACAAAAAACGAAATAATAGATGATGTGATGGGTGGTATGAAGATGGGGGACGACAAACCCTCGATCTTCATGGCGAAGTTAAGACAGAAGGGGGATAATATCGTAGCCCCTTCTGTCATAGGCAATCAGTTTTGCAAACAACTACCACAAAGTGTTGTGCAATGCCTAGCCGCTGTTGGTTCGATGGTAATCAATACATCCGCGGATCTAGACTTCCTTGCGAAATCAGCAGATAATGCGCTCGAGTACACCAGGTCAAAGCCGGTGGTCAGTGCAGTATCTGCAGAGACTGGAGAGCTCGCTCAACTTCGAGCACAAATAGCTCAGTTGACCGAAGAAGTAAAACGGAACAAAAGCCAAAGCTCTATGAAACCCAATAGCAGCTGGCGACAAAGATCGAAAAGCAGAAGCAACAACAACAACAGCAGCAGCAGAGGACGATAGTCCCCGTCAAGAGACCGCAGATCCAGTTCTGGAAACAGGGGTCAGAGTTCAACTCCCCCTAGAACATCATCTCCCAAAACCCAGTCTCGAAATTGGGATGATAAGACTTGCTTCTTTCATAACCGGTTTGGCGCGGAGGCCACCAAATGCAACAACAGATGCAGATGGTGGGGTAAAACCTTTAATAAGGAGGCGTCAAACTAGAACGAGGGGCCATCTATGCGGCCGAAGACCCCTCGGAAAAATATTCACGCCGCCTGTTCATAAAGGACAGGACAAATAGGAGACGTTACTTAATTGACTCGGGAGCAGACCTGAGCATATTGCCAGTAAATAGAACCCAAAAAGTACTTCCTCTGAAATACTATCTCTGTACTGTGAATGGTCAAAACCTTCCAGCTTACGGACTTGAAACCAGCAAAGTCGACATCGGACTCAGCAAAAATATGACGTGGTCCTTCACGGTTGCAGACGTTCCAAACCCGATCCTGGGTGCAGATTTTCTCGCACATTATGGCCTGATCATTGACCTCAAACACGGCAAACTGATCAATAGTGAAAATAAAAGTGTGGAAGGCAAAACGCTAGCTTACAGACTGGACACAAATATATCCAGCTGTACTAAAGTCGACGGACAACTCTTACAGATCCTGTCTGACTATCCTGGAGTCACTCAACCCTCAATTCGAAGGCATCCTACGTACAAACACGACACGGTTCATTACATTGAAACCAAAGGACAGCCTTGCCATGCTAGAGCACGGAGGTTATTACCCGACAAACTCAAAGCAGCACGAGAGTACTTCCATCGCATAATTGAGGAGGGCGTATGTCGCCCCTCAAAAAGCTCATGGAGCTCCCCTATCCACATGACTAAAAAAGCAAGTGAAGAGTGGCGAATTGTTGGAGACTACAGGGCCTTAAATGCCATAACAGTTCCTGATCGCTATCCAGTCCCCAACATAATGGACTTCAACGCGAATATGAAGGGTAAAACGATGTTCACAAAAATAGACATCAACTGGGCATTCCACCAAATTCCTATGGCCGACCAGGACATTCCAAAGACAGCGGTTATAACCCCCTTTGGATTATTCGAATACCTTCGAATGCCGTTTGGACTACGCAACTCAGCACAAACTTTCCAACGATTTATCAATGGACTGTTTAGGGAATTGCTGTTTGCATATGCATACCTGGATGACATTTACATTTGCTCAGAAGGCGGTGAGCACCAGCACGAGGAAAATGTGAGAGCTGTGGTACAGCGTATACACGCCGCCGGACTCACTATCAACGTAGGCAAAAGCTTATATGCACAATCCGAAATTGACTTCCTCGGCTACAAAGTCTCGACCGAAGGCATTTCCCCCTTGAAGACCAAGGTAGAGCCAATATTGAACTTCCCGAAACAATCAAATGTCGCAGAACTCAGGTGTTTCTTGGGGATGGTGAATTTCTATAGACGTTGCATGAAGAATGCAGCAGCTGAACAAAGTAAGCTGTTTGCATTAATAAAGACAAGCAAAAAGAAAGACAAAACTCCACTCGAATGGAACGAAGAAGCCGAACAGGCCTTTGAAAATATCAAAGAAACACTGGCAAATGCAACTCTATTGGCTCATCCAGACGAAAGTCTGCCATTATGCGTAAGTACCGATGCATCAGATTTTGCTATTGGTGCAACTCTGTACCAATTGGATACAAACAACATCAAATTACCGCTAGCTTTCTTCTCGAGGAAGCTCTCAAAAACAGAAAAGAATTACAGCACATATGATAGGGAATTGCTCGGAATTTTTGCTGCGTTGAAGCATTTCAGGCACCAGTTAGAGGGTAGATGTTTTTCTGTGTATACTGACCATAAACCCCTAACATATGCCTTCACACAAAAAGCAGAACCGGCATCTCCGAGAAGAGCACGACAATTAGACTACATCGGTCAATTGACTACCGACATTCAGTATATAAGTGGAGAACTTAACACTCCAGCTGATGCTCTGAGTAGAATCGAAGCTATCTCGGTTCCTGTCCAATTGCCTTATGCTGAAATAGCTAAAGCACAGCTTAAGGATGCAGAACTGCAGGAGTTGTTATCGAACGATGATACTACTCTCAAATTGAGACAGCGAAAAATTCCCGGTACTGATGTTTTATTAACATGTGACATCAGTACAGGTAAGAATAGGCCATTTCTACCGGTAAAATATCGCAGGTTGGCTTTCAACAGTGTACATAATCTGTCACATGCTGGGCCAAAATGTAGTGCTAAACTAATTTCGGAAAGATTTGTATGGCCACGAATGAAGTCTGACTGCAACAAATGGGCTCGCAGTTGCCTGAACTGTCAAGAATCCAAAGTAGGAAGACACACTCGTTCACCCCTCAAATCCTTCAAACAAACAGAGCGGTTCAAAACGGTTCATATGGATCTGGTAGGCCCATTGCCACCATCCCAAGGACACAGATACCTGTTGACAATAATAGACAGGACAACACGATGGCCGGAAGCAATCCCTCTACACGAGATGTCAGCTCCAACAGTAGCTGCAAGGTTATACGATACCTGGATTGCGAGGTATGGCGTACCAGAAGTCATAGTCACAGACCAAGCGTCAATTCGAGAGCTCGCTCTTCAAAGAGCTGGCAAATAAGCTTGGTGTTCAACACAGTCATACCACAGCTTACCATCCTCAAGCCAATGGCAAAATTGAGAGATGGCATAGAGCTCTCAAAGCCTCCATCATGTCTCATGATACCAAGAGATGGGTAGAAATACTTCCTACCATCCTCTTAGGCCTTCGATTCGCCCTACAAACCGATACAGGTCACTCTGCAGCGCAATTAGCGTTCGGCGAAGAGCTACGCCTTCCAGGGGACTTCTTCACAAAATCGAAAGAAGTTAGCCCCTAAATTATGGTACAAAACATAAGAAATTATGCCAACAATTTTCTAAAACAGGCAGCTCGTCATGGCCAGCCCAAGATTTACGTCTCGAAACACTTGGCTAATACGTCACACGTATTTGTTAGAGACAAAAAAATGAGATCTGCGCTGGAGAAACCATACGCCGGTCCTTACAAAGTAGTATCACGAAATGAGAAAAACTTTGTGATACTCATTGCAGGCGAACCTCGAACAATTTCAATCGACAGATTGAAGCCTGCATATTTGGTAAGTGACGATAAAAGAATCAAAAGGTTACAGAAGGAGAAACCAGAAAACATGCAGACGGATTCCGAAACAAAAAAGGAAGAATCTGTTGATAAAAGTGAGAAAAATACCTCACAACAAAAAAAATCCAAGAAATCAGTACAATTTTCGGACGATGTTACCACTAAAACATTCGATCCTGAGGCCCCCTTATGCCCACGTAAAAGAGGCAGGCCCCCTGGCAGTAAAAAACACAAAAATTCCCGACCTTCTCGCACATCTGAGAGGTTAATGCGAAAATAAATAAAATTTACTCCCGAAAAGTAATATCCGCTACGTAAGTTAAAACCCACTAAAAATATACGGGGAATATCGAACTCCGCGATACAAAAGAAACTCCGGAGATAAGCGAACGAGGAATGCCAACAAAAAGAAGAAGACAGGAATAAACAAATCCACGTGCAATACGGAAACAAAACATTGCAACGTGCGAGTACCGTTAAACACAAAGATAATCTCTACGACGTGACGTCACAAACGGAGATTCCTTTGTACTGAAAATTCGAAAAATATATTCACTGAGCTTATTTCAGGCATAACTCTGCTTAAACCGATCAGAACTTAACCGGAAAACTTGTATACGGCCGAGAATTTTAAGCGCTATCCCCTCTACGTGTCGATAAGAAGATCCGAAAAGAAAGAAAAATAACTGTAATGGTAAATCAAAAAATGAAGTAAAATCACCCATTTCAGAACCGCCAGAATACTTGGACGTGTTTTCTGATACAATTTTTGGTGCCTTCTCCTAAATAACCTATTCTGTGATGTCACTACTACCAATTCCTATCCCAAAATCCGCCAACTTCCAGTTTGCCCGGAAAACTGCTGAGCACACGAAAACTCAGCAGAAGACCAAAACGAAGACGGAGTTGGATAGGATCGAAGAGGAGCTGCTGATGGACACAGCTCCTCCGGTTGACAATGTCCTAGCGGAGATGACAACTCCGCTGCCTCCGATAATCTCACCTCCCCGATCCCCGAAGGAGCCGACTCCGACTCCGGAACCCCCGAAGCCAGAGCCAAAACCCGAGGAGAAACAGGAGCCCATGAGATTCTTGTTTACGGCAGAGAGGGCCGCGAACGAGCGGGCGAAGATGGCCACCTGGGCAATGGAGAATTCGAACTCCCCGATGCACAGGAAGCCGACGTTCAAATGTCCGCTACCCCCTCACTCCCGTCAACACCCCTATGCTCACACAAAAAATACCAAACCGAGGCATAGGGGTGAAGGCAGCCGGGCAAACTACCTGGCCCGAGCGTACGCCCGTAGGGAATCCTACGAGTGCGTCGGGGCCGCGGTAGGCAGCGCCCTGGCGAAGTGGGAAGCCGACCAGAGGCGAAAATAAACCCGCACGTCCCCCAGGCCTTGCGCATTTTTGGTTGTTCTTGCGGCGCAAAAACTGGGGGGAGTAGCTGTGGGGACTCATCGGTATGAGGTAAAGGGGCTCGGACCCCTCAACGACAGTCGCCGCCCCAAAGGGCAGGCCAACTTATCGTCCTTGCGACGTTAAACGAACACACGAAATTACGTTCGATCGTAATTACCTGCGAATACTTGCAGATAATGTACGAGTACCGAATCGTGACGTCATCCATCAATCAATGTCACGATTCGTACACAAACCGGCCAGCCGTCACCTACGATAGTAGGGGATGATGCGACCTGGCCGTACTTAACAACGTACGTATTATATTACATACGTGTGTCTGTGTGTATGCGCCAGAACCGGTATAAAAACTCTCAGAACCGGCTCTAAAATCGCCAGTGTTCGGTTTGGTTCTGGCTTACCCATACGTTTGTATGAAGTGGCTGAACACGCTTAAATTCTGTAGAATTTCCTTCTGGTGAGAATATCTCTCACGACAAGGTATTCCACAAGGTGTTCTTAATGGAATTACTTTTTGTGATGACGAGTTCAGTCTTTGTGAGGTATGTGTGAAAGCCAACTCTAGAAGATTAGGGCACAATGGAACTCGCACACAACTAGAGAGGAAACTTGAGCTTGTTTCATCAGACACAATGGGCCCCTTCTCACCAGGTATATATGGTGAAAAATATGTTTTAATTTTTGTGGACCATGCCAAAAAATATATTTTTATTTCCACTATCGAAAAAAAATCCATGGTTTTTGAAGAGTTCAAAAAATTATATCTGAAACTAAAATCAAAATTCCCAGATCATTCCATAGCCACTTTAAGATGAGACAATGCTAGGGAATATCTTTACTCAAATATGAAATCATTTTGTGAGAACAAAGGTGTAAACCTCGAGCCAGTCGTCCCGTATTCACCGGAATTGAATGGGACGGCCAAAAGGCAGAATCAGACAATTATGGCTAGGACGAGGGCTATGCTGTTCGACTCATACTTGGATTTCAGTTTTTGGTCATTGGCTGTTGTGACGGCTGTTTATATAATAAACAGGAGCCCAACTAGGGCGAATAAAGACAATAAAACCCCTTTTGAGATGTTTTACGGCACAAAGCCGGACCTATCTAATATGAGAGTTTTTGGGTCTCTCGCTCATAGGCACATCCCCATAGAGGTCTGTCAACAACAAGCCACGAAAAATAAAAGAAAAAGTGCCAACACAGAACATCCCAAATTAACCCAAAGATCCGATAAAGGAATTTTTGTAGGGTATACCAATAGTGGGTACTGCATAAGGGACCCATTAATGGAGAAATTGCACGTCACTTGCGATGTCAGGTTTGACGAAACAAGGAACATAAGAGAACTTAACAACACAAATAATAATACACAACACGACGATAATATAATAGATACCCCTGTAATTTTAAATCTTTTTAAATCAAGATTTAAGAATTATATCGAGGATCATATTCCTCAAAAATGGAAGGATGTCGAAAACAATCCTTTTAGGGAAGAATGGCTTCAAGCTATTACAGACGAGCTGAAATCATTATCTGATATGGGCGTTTGGGAAGTTGTCCAAAAAGAAAGGAATGTGAGGATGGTAGATACAAAGTGGTGTTTCACCATGAAACCAAACAACCTAGGCGTTCACATACCGAAAGCCAGACTGGTTGCGAGGGGTTTTAAAGATCTCACTCACTATTCCTTAACCAAAACATATGCCCCGGTAGTCCAATACTGGCTGATCAGATGGATACTGTCAATAACAAATAAATACAATTTAAATATAACACAATTCTATATAAAAACAGCATTTTTAAACTCAAAAATAACATACCCTATATTCATATCTTCCCTTAAGGGCTGCCAATTCCATATATGGACTTAAGACTTCATCTAAAAGTTGGTACAATCTATTGAATTCGACAGTAGTTCAAGCTGGTTTTACCCAGTTAAAAGTAGATCGATGTTTATACATTAGACAAGACACACAGGTGTGATGGCATTCTTAATAGTCTATGTGGATGACATGTTGTTGGCAAGTAACCAAAATGAGTGGACATAAGATCTAATAAACACATTTAATAGACATTTCACACTTAAAATAGAAAAAAATCCTACTTTTTTCGTTTATTTTGAAATAGATCGCGATATACCACAAAAACAGATAACTCTTACACAACACAGATATATCGATAAGATTCTCTGGAAATTCGGAATCACCAAATGCAAACCATCTTCAACACCCAAGGAGACTGGGCTAAAACTTAATAAACCTATCAATGGAATTGACGATACCGAATTTAGGGCTATGATTGGGAACCTGCTATATGTGGCAAGACTTACTCGCCCGGATATTGCCTTTGCCGTCAACTACTTATCCCGTTTTCAGACATCCTCCAACAACGAGATTAAGAATTATATTCGTCGTATCATTAGGTACCTCAAAACTACACGTGATTTTTCTCTATTCTTCCACTCTGAACAAACTCTCATAAAGGGATTTGTCGATACGTCGTATGCACTCGACGTAGACGATTCACCCGTAGATATAAACAACTTGGAGAAAGGGTGCTCCACAACAGGCTTCATGATATTTGTTAACGGAGACTTGCTAAATTGAGCCATTCACCAGCAACACACGGTTGCAACTTTGTCAACTGCAGCCAAATTAATTGCATTGAATGATGCACTTGAAGACATTTATGTGATCCGGAGACTTATGGAAAGCGTTTTCTCTGTAACCAACCCAGTGCAGGTATATGAGGACAATATATCTGCATCCCACATTGCATCTGAGGGAGGCCAGAAATGATCCAGGTCCCTCGCGATCAAATGCTATGCTCTGTTGGAGGCATTCCAACAAAAATTGATAAATTTCAATGATATAAGGTCACCTGATCAAGTTACCGATATATTAACTAAAGCACTTGATTGGAAAACCTTTCAGAATATCATTATGAGAATCCTCCGAGCAAGTCAACTTTTTGGCCAATAGTCTTTACAGACCTAACCCTTCAAAATTTTTGATATTTGGTTTTGGACTGAGGATGAGCATCGGTCTTTTAGCGCCTGTTGTAAACTGAGTGGTCCATATTTTGTTTTCACCAATTCACATCACACACATTTCAATAGGTTCCCCTCCGCTGCTCTGTCACTCTTATTGACATCAGCATTCCCTAATAAACTTAATTGACTCCAACAATAGCATATTTAACCAAACCAACACGATTAATTATAAGGATATAGATAATAATGTAACGGCCAAAAGAGGTTGGTGAGTACCAAGTCACGACCACTTTCGGGAGTACACCATACACGAAATACCACGTACTTTAAAAGCAGTAATACTTCTAGAATAGATTCAGATTAGTCTTCCACAAACTATAGTGGACCTTAACATTTGTTTGAGACTCAATAATATTAAACACATCAGTGAATTAACACACATTTAATATTTTAATATTTTGTACATACTGTACGTATTTCTACGTTAATATTAATATATATTCAATTACAATTCAACAAGCAAGACTATCTGTTCACTAGAAACTTCTACAAGAGAGGTTCCAGGTACTTAGAAGTAGCTGTTGGAGAACTGAACTAAACTGAACAACTATACGAGTGAATCGAGGGATTATATACTCGTTCAGGGTATGAAAACGTACGTGTCGGATAGGTAAAGTGAGGTAGGGTGTTGTTATTGTAGGGCTGTGCTGACTCGTCGAGTACTCGAGGGACAGGTACAACCAGGTCATAAATATACAGGAGGTATATCTGTATATGTAAAATTAAATACAAATAATTTGGTGGTTGTTTACGAAGAGCTATAGGAAGGTAATTGTTGACAAATATCAATATTTTTGGTATTCGGAAATGAGCGAACGAATATGTTCGTCATTCCTCAAAATAGACGAAAATATACGTTACACAATTCTCCGGGGGGAACAAAAAAAAATAGGGAAAAAAAAAATTTTCCAAAGTCTATCCAACACCTACATATGTCCAGATAATTCTGCATACTTAAAATTACATCATATAATGCGAGTATGAATATATACTTAGAATAAAATTTTTATGAATTATTAATTATGAGTAACAAATTTTTCTTATATGTATATATATATGATTAATATATCGTATTATTTTGCGTAATTTTTTATAGTGCTGTGCTTTTCGTTAGGTTCACACAGTTTTGGTGGCAGGTTAATTTTAAATATACAATAATGATTATTAAAATAAGTGAGATTGCACTTAACCATATTAGGAACATTTCATTAATGAAAGTTATATAATCATTGAAATTTTGGTCGGGTATTTGAAGTTTAATGGATTTAATTTTGTTCTCCAGATTGTTCATTGGAACAGTGTGAGGAACAAAGTTTTTCCAATTTGGGTTATAGACCTTTGTCGTTGCCAGATCAATGGCAAGATCAAAAGGTTCTATAGAATCAGAAAAATATGTCCACAAAAGTGGTAAGTGATTTTCGATTTTAATAGTCTCTTCTAATGATTCAGAGAGACAAGGGATTTCTATAGGAATGATTACTGTATTTTTATTATTTTTATCAATATCTTCAATTTGGATATGACAAGGTACGTCCAGAATGAAGGTTCCAGGGGAATCATTGTTTATTTTTAATTTTTCAGATTTTTTCGTAACAGAATTAGTTGCTACTAGGGAGTTAAAATTTACGATAGCAAACTTGGTGTGACCAATAGGGTGCACTAATGTTTGGTTATTATTAGGATTGCATTTAAATGAGCAAGATTGTAGTAGATTATGGTTTAGGTCTTGGAAGAATAAGTTCTTAGCACAAGACGATAATTTATCACTTCCTCTGTTAGAAGGAAGGAAGCATAATGGTTTATCCGAGTTACAGTAATGGAGGTTGGTTCCACTAATATAACGTACAGAATTTGTTCTGATTTCATGGATAATCAGGGATGGTTCTTGATCCCAGCTACACAATTCATTGGAATGACTTTTGAATGTGAGCGGAATAAAGTCGTAAATTTCATATTTAGACTCTAACTGTTTTAGGGGAATTTTAATTTCTAATTCTAGCGTATTTTTAAAGAAGTTACAATTTACAAGTTCAGCATGATAATAATTTTGAATGTCCTTAATGAGTATTGCTAGGTCGAGTCCTAGATTTTTCGTAATTTTTGAAAGTTTTACTAAGTCTTTTTCTAATATTTCTTTTGAGATAATTGAAGATGGGATCATATGAGATTTACACAACGTTAGGATGTTTGATAGTCTTAACGTGTTTATTAGGTAATTATCATAGAATCCTTGTATATAGTTTAGCGAGATTAGAAGTTCGTGTTCTTCTAGCGAATTTTCCATAAAAGAATTTGTATGCGAGATAAATCTTGTCATAAAATTGTTTGTATGGTCAATGAAGCTATGCAGATTAGTAGACGTATTAACTAACGCTGCATGCTCTATTAATAGCTGATTTTTAATAATATCATATTCTTCTTTCAACGAGATTTCATTCGCCAAGAAGTTTCGTCCATCTCTAAAGTTTAGTACTCGACAGCAAAATCGTAGCGCATCTCCGAAGAAAGATCTGATCGGGGTGAATACGCTTCGTTTGCTTCGAATAGACGATGGTGTCGAATAGAAATCTTGTATCATCGCAATGTTTTGTTCTTTCAGATTTTTTATGGTATTTTTTAATCGTTTCGCCATTTCTGCATATTTGCAATTTTTCCAGGTTGTTTCGTTACACAACCGGTGTTTGAAATTCGTATCTAATAATTTATCTGCTGATTCATGCAAGTCTAGCTTAATGGAGTAAATTATTGGGGCAGATTTCGAATATACGAAAATATTGCTTATTTCTTGAAAATAAGCGCCAGTTGACGCCGTCGTAATCCTATATGGGTCAGACGATGTTCTTTGCGCAATACTAGTCGAAGAAATAATTATTGCGAAATAGAAAAGTAGATTCGTATGTAAAATACGTGTACGTATTTTAGAAATAGCTGGCTATTTCACGTCCGTCTTATCATTTCCATAGTACGGCAGAATCGAATGTATCGAGATTTAGCGATAAGACAGGACTGTGTAACTGCAAGTAAATTTTTATTTGATTTCATTCGTGTGCTGTGGTTATAATGTAGACGATCAAAACGTTCTTTCTAGTAATTTTCTGCTAAACTATGTAATATGACAATCTAAGATTTAAGTAATTTTGTAATCGAGTAATGAACCTTTTAATCTTTGTATTTCACTTCTTTTAGGTAAGTTGAAATAAGTTTGATGCTAAGTATGTAAATTATCTGATTCTTAAAATATATTTTCACTTCTTTTAGTGCAATCGAGATATTGTTCATATTTCATTCAAAATTACTTACAAATACAAAGATTAATTCTTTGATCAGCGATGTCGCCAGTTCGATTACAAGTTTTCATGCTTGCTGAGGCTGCTGCTGATGGGAAATCTACTGTTATCAGAATAAAAAGAGTTAGAAAACCAGGGGATGAAATGTGGTACGCTTTTCCTCCTGAATTTCAATCGCTGACTATTCATGCCAAGCTGTTAGCTACGGGTTCAATGAAAGCTGCCAGAGATGCGCTTAAAGCCCGCGGACAGTATCGCACTGTAAATGTTAGCCTGTCTGAGGAGCTAGCAAATCATATCTGGATGATGACGGTAACTTTGTCTTTTCTGATTATTTTTTGTCATCGGTAGAGACTGGTTCTTCGTCTGTCGCGCCGGTAGTGTCACTGGAGAAACAGGAATCACTAAAAGAAATAATGAAACATTTTCTGGTCGATAAATTAACATCCAAGAATTCAAACGTAGTTGCTTGGGCTGTTAGTTTCGAAAAAGAAGTAGCTCGGTTTTCTCTTGTTGGATCCAGAGTTATTGAGGTTTTTCACCTTTGCTTAGATACGTCAATGAATGACTGGTTCCTGAGTACCCAAAAGAAAATTGGTGTTGATGCTGACTGGGCTCTATGGCACGAGGATCTTATCGCCACATTCGGTGACGTATCTTGGAAACCGATCCGATTTGCTTACAATTTCCGATATTTATCGGGCTCCTTAATAGAATACGTTATAAAAAAAGAAAAATTAATGTTAGATCTAGACCATTTTATCGCTGAAAATGTATTACTGAATTTAATAGTGTTAGGCTTGCCGGCTCATATTCAAGATTCATTGAATCGTAATTCAGTAACTACGGTAAAATTATTAATTTCTAAATTAAAAAAATATGATGCTGATAACCCTGCTCGTCGTACATCTTCTGAGAATGCAAATTCGACTATGTCAAAAAAAACAAATACGATTGTTCAAAATGTTAATGGTATTACTAATTATAAGAAATTTACTCCTAAAAAAAAACATGTTCGATTTGTGATAAATTAGGGAAATTTGGTAGAATTCACTCGGAAAATGTCTGCTGGTTTAAGGACTCAAAAAAAAATGAAATTAACAAAGTAAAATCTGTAAATAATTTGGAGATAGAGTCCGAAATCAATAATTCAGATGACTTGCCAAAAAACGAGTAACGGTACCACTGATTCAATTATGTCTTTTAATTAATGATTCTATATTATGTAACGGTATTTATGATTCGGCTCAAATATTTCATTAATAAACTATAAATTTGCAAGGAAAAATAAAATAAAAATTAACTCTTGCAACAATAATTTTAAAATGGTCAGTGGTACGGCTTCAGTCTTTGGAATCGTAAAAATCAAAGTAAAAATTTTTGATATCGTCAAATTTGTAGATGTTTTTGTGATAATTCGATTAATTTTGATTATGATTTTTTGATTGGCTTAAATATGATAAAGGATTTTGGGTTACACCAAGACCATGAATTGAATATCTCTCAGATTAACGTAATGGATAATAATAAAAAAATTGATCTCGGAACCGTAGTTCAGTCTGCACCGTTTACAGTAAATTTTAATGAATCTATTAAAATTAATGAATTCGAGGCAAATTTGGATCATTTAAATAATTACCAAAAGAATAAAATAACTTATTAATTGAAAAACATAAATCTATTTTGCGAAACACAAATTTGATACGGGTTGTGTACACAACCACGAAGCTTCAGTTAAATTGACTGAGCATAGGTATGTATCTCGCAAGCCGTACAGATGTAATCCTATTGATCAGAAGGAAATTGAATCTCAAATTTCCCAGTTGTTAAACCATGGTCTGATCCAGGAATCTACATCTCCTTTTGCGGCTCCAGTTACACTGGCATTTAAAAAAGATGAGTTTGGCGTTCGAAAGAAGAACCGATTATGTATCGACTTTACGGCATTAAATAAGCTTATTGTACCTGAAAGTCAACCTTTCCCATTAATAGAAGATTTAATTGTGAAGACTAGGGATTGTGTTATTTTCAGCTTTCGATATTAATTCCGCTTTTTGGACTATTCCCTTACGCAAAAAAGATTCTTATAAAACAGCTTTCGTCACACAAAATGGCCATTTTGAGTGGACATGTTTGCCATTTGGCCTTAAAACATCTCCCGCAATTTTTCAAAGGATCCTACAAAATATTATCCGACGTAACGGGTTGGACTATTTTTGTGTAAACTATATTGATGACATTCTAGTTTTTTCAAAAACATTTGAGGAACACTTGGAGCACATTGATAAATTGTTTATGGCCATTAAAAAGAAGGTTTTAGATTGAAACTATTAAAATGTAATTTTGCCAAAAATAACGTAAAATATTTAGGCCACATAATTAGCAATAACGTAACTAAGCCTGTTTTTGATAATGTGCTCCCTATCAAGAATTTTCCCATTCCTCAAAATAGAAAGAATGTGCGCCAATTTTTAGGGAAGGTTAATTTTTATAAGAAATATATTCCAAAGGCTGCACATATTTTAGAACCGTTACACAATTTATTGAAGAAAAACGTAGATTTTAATTGGTCAACAGACTGCCATAATAGTTTCGAAAAGATAAAAAGTTATTTATGTTCAAGTCCTTGTTTAGCTATTTATGATCCTTTAAAGGAGACAGTTTTATACACTGATGCAAGTTGGAAGGACTTGGTGCAATCCTGAAACAAAAACAGAAAGACGGAAATTTTCGGCCAGTCGCTTATTTTTCCAAAAAGTTAAATGTTTATCAAAAAAAGAAAAAGGCGATTTTTTTTGGAGTGTCTGGCAATTAAAGAGGCCTTAATGTTCTGGCAACATTGGCTTCTTGGAAAGAAATTTGTCGTTTATTCAGATCATAAACCGCTTGAGAATCTGAACGTAAACTCTAAATTTGATAATGAACTTGGTCAGCTTATGTTTTACTTGTCTCAGTTTGATTTTTCAGTAAAGTATTTACCTGGTTCCGAGAATCAGGAGGCCGACTGTTTGTCGCGTAACCCTGTCCTCGAACATTTGAAACGCATAAAGAACTTAAAATAGTAAATTTTATTCAATTTAATGAAATAGCTATGGACCAAAATAAATTTTCAAGAGACTATTTCCAAAAAAATAACGTAATAAAAAAAAATAATATACTCTTCATGAACATTAGAGGTAAAAATAAAATTTTGATAACAGAAGATTTAGCGACTAAAATAATAAAGATAGTTCATGAAAATTTGGTCATATTGGTCCTAAGCAGCTTTCGTTCCATCTTATTCCAATTTATTATTGTAAAAATTTTTTCAAACTGATTACCTCTTTCTGTCAGAATTGCGCTATTTGTACTAAAATAAGTCCAGAGCATCTTTTCGTTATGGTTTTCTATCTCAGTTGGCCCTGCGACTGAACCGTTTCAGATTATGTCAATAGATACAATAGGTGGCTTTAACGGAAATAATACTTCAAAAAAATATTTACACTTATTAGTTGATCATTTCACACGTTTTGCGTACATTTTACCATCAAAAACTCAAAAAGCCACAGATTTTATAAATTTAATACGTAAAATTTTAAGAGAAGGACAGAAAATAGAGACACTTCTGGCGGATCAATACGGCGGAATAAATTCAAAAGAATTTAAAGAATTTCTGGAGTCACACAAATATCAAATTAATTTTTACAGCCGTAGACTGTCCTTTCTCCAACGGTCTCAATGAGAGACTAAATCAAACTCTGGTGAATAGAATACGCTGTAAAGTTAACGAAAACAAAATAAATAAAAAAAAGCCTTGGTCAGTTTTAGCAGAAGAATGTGTTCAAGAATATAACGATACTATTCATTCATCAACCTTATTTTCACCAAATTATTTAATGAATAATATTAAAGTAAATTTATGTCCAAAAGATTTTCCGATGCCTAACGTAACAGATCTGACCAATGACAGGTTATTAGCATTTGAAAATTCCCAGAGAAGTCATAAATATAATAAGCAAAAATTTGACTCCAAGAGAAAAGATATTTCTTATAGAGTTGGCGATTTAGTCTATGTAAATCATGGTAATCTGTTAAACAAAAATAAACTCGATGAAATAAGAACGGGCCCGTTCAAAATAACTGAAAGTTTGTCAAATGTAATATATCGCGTAGATGCTGGTTATCAGAAGAAAGAGTCAAATTTGTTCCATGTTTCCAAATTACTCCCCTTTGTTTCGTAATTTTCTCAGGTATGGGGATGTAAAATACGTGTACGTATTTTAGAAATAGCTGGCTATTTCACGTCCGTCTTATCATTTCCATAGTACGGCAGAATCGAATGTATCGAGATTTAGCCGATAAGACAGGACTGTGTAACTGCAAGTAAATTTTTATTTGATTTCATTTGTGTGCTGTGGTTATAATGTAGACGATCAAAACGTTTCTTTCTAGTAATTTTCTGCTAAACTATGTAATATGACAATCTAAGATTTAAGTAATTTTGTAATCGAGTAATGAACCTTTTAATCTTTGTATTTCACTTCTTTTAGGTAAGTTGAAATAAGTTTGATGCTAAGTATGTAAATTATCTGATTCTTAAAATATATTTCACTTCTTTTAGTGCAATCGAGATATTGTTCATATTTCATTCAAAATTACTTACACGTATACATTTTCTGAAACAGAAAGAATGCAACGTCTAAGTTATTTACGAGAAAATGGGTTATGCATATTACTGATTTGTTTTTGATTTTCGTAGATTGGGGTGAAGGGGGAGACAAATTTTTCCGATATCCAAATTATGAATCTCGTTCAAATTGTTTAATATAACATTACTAATTTATTTCTTTCGTCAGTATTCCGTCTTTGCCTTCGCTATTTACGCCTTTTTACGTGTTGTCGATTTTTTTTTCCAATTTTTTCGAGTGTTAATTATATTTTTCCAATTTTTTTCGTGTAATAAAAAAATTTTTTCGAACTTAATTTCCATCGGCTTTTCCTAAGTGTCAGTGACGTGTTGGTGCAGTTCGGGTTCAAACAAAACATAATTTTATTCTGTGCGGAAATCTTCTCGAAAACATGTCGATCGTGTATCTGAATGATAGGATGTTCACGTCGCACGGAAAGGTGGATGTAAATGAGACCTGGTTTATAGGTAATCAGGTCCTCAGTAAAATTCACCCTTTCCAAGGATGTCCGTGCGAGGCACGTTTCTATTATACATTACATCGCCTGTTTTCTCTGTTCTATCGGATCTCCGGGGAGTCGAACAGAGAGATGTTCCTGACAGAATTTGAACCGCACCGTGTACCTGAGGAGACCATCGAGGAAGAGCTGAGCTACTGGAGTCATTCGGTGAGGTTCATATGCTGTCCCAAATGTGAGGTTTTCGCGCAACGACTTCTTTTCTCCCTTCGAGTGTTCTACCCTCATTCCATGACGGTTGAGATAGGATACTCGGGGATCAAATTAGAGTTCCGCGGAAACCTCGATAACTCCCGGGGTAGTCGGGCTGGGGATACTCTCCGGCCTGCTGGTCGGTCTGCTCTGCGTTTCGCAGCAGACAAACACGGAGGTTACGGTTGAGTATATCCATCTCGAGCGTATTTACCTCACCGATTTCTTAATAGGTCCGGGCGGAGTTAGTACTGCTCGGTTTTTAAACCAACACTACAAGCCCCGCCTGGACATCTCGGTCTCTGTCTCCGGTTTCCACATGATTCGACACTACGACGCCGTCGAGGGAAATCGCGCAATGTCGCTCCGTGGCGGATGGCCGCTCTCGGATCCCATAGTACATTCGTTCACATGGGATACACCGTCAATAGAAGATAGTGTCTCAACGGTTGACTCCAATTCCAGTGGAGAAGGAGGCCAACCTGACGATTCCACCTCTTCATCGAGCAGTAGCACCACCAGTGGTGAGCATCTCGCAGAATTCCTCGAGGGTTATGCCGACACTTGGGCCATCGGTAAGTTTTTTTAGCATTTTTCCCTAATTTAAGGTTTTTCAAAAAAAAAATTTTTCAAAGTTATCTTAATGCAAAGCTGAAGAGAGAAATAATTTTCTAAGATAACATCACATAAGGTGGGAGGGAAGGGAGGTATCGTGGTTGAAGAAACCAATCTAACTACAGGTAATACACTTTACACATAGTTATCCTGGTTTTTTCCGAGGGCGACCCCTTGGTTTAGGTATGATTTGGGTTGGGATGGGATTTTCGATGTTTTCGTTTATTTCATCTGTTTTTATTTCGTTTCCTAATTTGTCGTTTTTACGAGATTTATACGGAATTAATCGTCGTACGTGAACTGTTTCGTCGTACGCAGT
>WOFM01001084.1:0-15524 GCA_011428145.1 Ericerus pela
AAAAAGGAAAAAAAGGGAAAAAAAGGAAAAAAGGGAAAAAAAGGGAAAAAAGGAAAAAGGAAAAAAACGGAAAAAAAGGTGAAAAAAAGGAAAAAAAGGAAAAAAGGAAAAAAAGGAATAAAAGGAAAAAAGGAAAAAAAGAAAAAAAGGGAAAAATGAAAAACAAGGGAAAAAAGGGAAAAAAATGGAAAACAAGGGAAAAAAAAGAGAAAAGAAAAAAAGGAAAAAAGGAAAAAAAGGAAAAAAAGGGTAAAAAAGGGAAAAAAGGAAAAAAAGGAAATAAAGGGAAAAAAAGGAAAAAAAGGGAAAAAAGGAAAAAAGGAAAAAAGAAAAAAAGGAAATAAAAGAAAAAAAAAAAAGGGAAAAAAATGAAAAAAGAGAAAATGAAAGGAAAAAAAGGGAAAAAAGGAAAACAATGGAAAATTAAAGTATTGTAAACGATTGTATAATTTCAAATAAAGCCGAAGAAATATAATAAAATTATGAAATAAAAAACAGAAAACTGAACGTGTGGTTAATTTTTGTACAAAGTAAAGTTAATGCAAATTAGAAAAAAAAAACTTTACCGGAAGTACCGTCCGGTTGATCCGCACCAAAATTGGTAGCCTGCTACAATAGATTATAACGAGTACGTGTTTAAAATTTCGTACAAGTGATTCTAAAATTCCGCATTTTATGACTAATATAAAAACAAATAGAGTGGTACCGGAAGTAGCATCCGGCCGATCCACACCAAAATCAATAAGTCCGATCCTTGGCTCAGTACAAATATTCGTATCAAATTTCGTTATTATCGGACAAAAATTGCGACCTGTATAGTGGTAACAAGAAATTGATATATATAATTATATATATATATATATATATATATAAGTCCCGTTTCGAGCACAAATAATTAGCGCAGATTTCAAACAGAATAAGGATGCTTTATTGTACAAAAAGAATCCTAAATTAAAGTACGATAATCCGCGAACAAATATACAATATACTGGAGCGCAACGCTCTTAAACATATGGCAAATGAAAAAGTATTAACTATTAACTCGTCATTGAAACATTCGTGACGAGAAAGAGAAAAGAAAAAGAAAAAGAAAAAAAATTTAAATCGACGGCAGGCAGCAGCGGTTATCGTAGTACAGGTATAGAATGGTTCGCATGCGTATTCAGCCAGGCCAGTTTAGATAGGGAGAGATTATATCGACGAAGCTTTATAAAGATTGGCGGACAATTCAGAGAATACGTACGTCAATCTTACATCCCCCTAATCAAGTGAGTAAAAACACGTAAGTGAAAGTATAACCTAGCGCTGATAGATCGGGTTTTTCGACTGTCTAACTAAACGAGGTACTCTATTTTTCGACTTAAAACTAACTATCAAATTTGGTAAACGGTAGCGTAAGAGATTCATTCGAAGATCCGAGATACCTTCTTGGGGTCTGGTATCAAAACTCGAGTATTTGGATGCTACCTTTACTAAAAATTTTTCATTAATGAGATGAAAGCTCATTCTTTTTGAGTCGACGTTGACCATGGGAATTGTCCCTGAAAGAAAAAAAGAAAATTGAATTTTTTTATTAATTTGTTAGATCAAACATTTCATACATCGGCACCCTTTAGACATGTTCAGATGATGTGGAACAGCGGACTCAGGGCAGTCACCGTGTATTACGTGCTCTCTCTATTATCCCTATAAGGCATTAATTTATTAATATGAAACGTACGTATTCCGTGATTTGTTTTTATTTCGTAAACTGATTTGGATAGCGCCCGAACTATAGGAAAAGGGCCCACCCGGATTTCATCCAGCTTGTGCCGATTCAGTTTATTACCATTTTCCACGTATACAAGTGTTCCTATTGAGAGTTTATTTATTTTACGTAGTTTCTTATCCAATCGTTTTTTGCTTTGTTCATGAGATATTAGCGATTTTTGGAGAGCATTTTGCGATCATTTTTAAGATCACGGATTTGTACTGAGAAATCAGGGGCAAAAGATACAGAGGATTTTCCAAAGAGAAGGTATGAGGGAGCAAACGTAGTTACTGAGTGTGGTGTGTCATTATATTCTTTGACACCATTATGGGCAATTGAAGTCCATGCCCTGTTTTTTCTGTTAAAGTTAGCGTCATTAATGCGGCACCTAATTCTATTTACAAGAGTTTGGTTGACTCGTTCGTCATACCATTTGAAGATGGAGAATCTACAGCCGTGAATACGTGATTTATGTTTTCTTTCTGTAGGTAATCTTCAAAATTTTGGGAGCTCAAGGCACCGTATTGATCGGTTAATAAGGTTTTAATATCATTATTTTTGTTCACAGAGTTAATAAGCTTAATGAAATCCGGGGCAGATTGCCCAGCAGAAGTAGAAATGTACACGTATCTTGTAAAATGATCAAGAAGAATGTGCATGTATCGCTTAGTTGAGCGTCGACTCCCAAAACCGCCACCTGTATCTAGAGACATTATTTCAAACGGTTTTGTGGCCGGACCCAACAAACCAATTTCTCCTAAGGTACGTGGTTTCCTGCTCTTATTTTTAATGCAAATTTCGCATTTAGAACAATAATCCAGCATCATTTTGTTCATTTTTTTGAAAAAGTAATATTCCCTAATTATTTTTGAGAGGTGTTTTGAGCCTATATGACCTAACTCTTCATGTACTTTTTTAATCAGAGTTTTTCCAAATTCTTGACTCAGAACAATTTTCTGCTTCCCTTTTATTTTCCTTGTGATTATCAAATCTCTTACTTCATCGTGTTTATTTTTTTTAAAGTTCTTCTGACTTTCTAATATTTCGTTAGTACTTATATTGTTTATTATTTCCTCTATTTCAGGGGCACTATCCAGCACAGGATTGCGAGACAAACAGTCCGCTTCGGAGTTTAGAGCGCCGGGTTGGTAAATTATTTTAAAATCGTATTGTAGCAATTTGTTCGATATGTCACCTAACTCCTTGTCGGTTCTAGCTTTTAGATTGAGGTGTTCAAGAGGCTTGTGGTCGGTAATAATTGTAAAACTATTTCCTAACAGCCAATACTTCCAGTACTTGACTGCTTCCCAAACTGCATATAATTCTATGTAGATAGCCTTCTTTTTTTGTTGAGCATTATTCAATTTTTTTGAAAAATAGGCAACGGGTTTCTCATCCCCATTTTCTTATACTTGTTTGAGAACTGCTCCTATCCCTATACCACTTGCATCAGTATAGATCCTGATGGGAAGGTTCCTATCAAATATGGCTAGAATCGGCGATGAAGTTAGGTATATTTTTATTTTTTCAAACGTTTTTTGACAATTATCATCCCATAAGAAGGGCGAATCTTTTTGTAATATTTTATGAAAGCATTCCAACGTCTGAGATGCATTTTTGATAAACTTGTGATAAAAGTTAATCTTACCTAAAAATTGCCTGACATTCTGTTTTGACTTAGGTGTTGGGAATTTTTTAATTGAGATCAGGTTATCATTTAAGGGTCGAACTTCATTTTCGCTTATGATGTGGCCTAGGTATTTTACAGAACGATTTGCAAAGTTACATTTGGTAAATTTGAGTTTCCACCCGACGCTCTTTATAGCTTCAATTAATTGTATAATATGAGTCAGGTGTTCGTCGAAGGATTTAGAAAAAATTAGAATGTCATCAATATAAACTGTGCAAAATTCTTCTAATTTAAATTTACGAGCAATCCCGGTTATGATGCGTTGGAAAATTGCCGGGCTGTTTTTCAGACCGAACGGCATATTAGACCACTGGTAGTGACCATGTTGCGTCACAAAGCCAGTTTTGTGTCTGTCTTCGATTTTAATTGGGATTGACCAAAAAGCTGAATTAATGTCTATGGCAGTGAACCAACAACATCCCCTTGTTCGACTAATAAGATCGTCGATCAGAGGGAATGGCTGGCTCTCCGGCACTAACAACTTATTAAGCTCGCAAAAGTCAATGCACATGCGTACTTTCTCTTTTTTACCATCTTCACCAGTTTTCTTGTAAGCCATTGTTACAGGGCTGGCAAATGGCGAGCAAGAAGGCTCAATCATGCCATGATGGAGCAATTCTGAAACCTGTGACTCAATTTCCTTCTGGTCAGCGAACGAACACCTGTATGGCTTCTTGGCAACGTATTTATTTTCCATTAATGTAATGGATGCTTCGTATTCAGAGACATTACCTACATCGTACTGATCTCTAGCAAAAATAAAACCGTATTTATCTATTATGTTTTTTATTCGATTTTGTTTCTCCCTATCTAAATGAGACGTTTTTGCTTCAAATAACTGAATCGGTATATTTTCATTCTAATTAATCAATGTTGCAAGTTCTTTAGTATTATTATTATTCAAATTCCTAGTTTTCAATGGCGTTTGTGTGATGTGACCTGTATAGTCGCAGTTAAGACGGAATTTTTGTATTGCGTCTCGCCCTAATAGTATATCATCCCTAAAGTTTTCATTCTCAATAATATTAGTTTTCAACTTATCCTCTATATCATATATTTTTAATTTCAACTCAGTAGATTCTTTAATTGTGCCCTTACCACTCATTGTAAGATATTCTTTATTTTCGGGAATTGTTTTTAAGATGTCCTGACCCCAGGTGGGATTTCCAGCAGAGTCGAAGTAAGATTCAAGCTGATCCTGGATAAGATTGATGGCTACTGTTCTACGTTGACCACATTTTTTAATAGCATTTTTTGCTTTTTTTATAGCTTCATTACCTGCGAGGATAGGATGTGCTGCAAGGGCTGATGTATCTTTTGGAAACAAGTACCATTCATCTTTCTCAGGTAGTTGCATAGCTCAAACAGTGACAATATTGCTTTTTGCATCAGCACTACTTGAATCCTGGACAATCACAAACTTCACTTTTGTAATAGCGGTCGACATTTTTGCACTTTTTTTGGCACAATAAAAAATTTGAACAATATGAAAAAGTATTTTTTTTTTTTTGAAAAAATTTTTAAACTTCACGGATTCTTAATTTGCAAAAATTTAGGATTTATAAGTCCCGTATCGAGCACAAATAATTAGCGCAGATTTCGAACAGAATAAGGATGCTTTATTGTACAAAAAGAATCCTAAATTAAAGTACGATAATCCGCGAACAAATATACAATATACTGGAGCGCAACGCTCTTAAACATATGGCAAATGAAAAAGTATTAACTATTAACTCGTCATTAAAACATTCGTGACGAGAAAGAGAAAAGAAAAAGAAAAAGAAAAAAAATTTAAATCGACGGCAGGCAGCAGCGGTTATCGTAGTACAGGTATAGAATGGTTCGCATGCGTATTCAGCCAGGCCAGTTTAGATAGGGAGAGATTATATCGACGAAGCTTTATAAAGATTGGCGGACAATTCAGAGAATCGTACGTCAATCTTACATATATATGTATACACGTATATAATTGGAGTTATAAGTGCCAAAATTTTTCTGAAGTCATGAAACGAATAACGAACCAACCTTCAACCCTGGGAGCTAATACCGCACCAAGCGTGATGAGAAGATTTTCTAAAGAAAACCTTTTCAAAAAGTGGTCTATATAGCCTACTTAGTATGATTTTTAAACGAATTTTCAAAGAAAATCTACGGTACTCATTTTTCGTTAAGTAAGCTAAAATTTTTACTAAACGAAAGCCAACTACATAATATAATTATAGGTAAGATTGTTTTTATTGAAAATATTATAAATTTCTTTACGTTAATTTCATTGGAAAATTTTCAGTGGCTGCATTTTGCATAGACAGTAAAATCGGCTGCGATTGGCCTTTTGAGTGTCACTTGTTACAAGTAGCGCAACTAGGGGGGCAAGGCAGTACTCACCTCCAGGTCGTTGAGTTTGTGGAGTAGAAAAATTACAAATGGAAACTAATTTAGTTTCGAAACTATTTATCCAGTTACTGTACTGTGGGCCAAGGCCTCATGTATCTTCCGTGGTCGTTGGAAACTGCCCCACCTACCCAAAGAACAAAAACAACCGTGCAGAAAAGACGAAAAGTTTTTTCGCTCTCTGCGCTCGTGAAATAACGATTTTGTTACTCCAGAAAACCCTCTGTAAAGGAAAATCCCAAATACAGCCGCGTTGCAGTCGAGTGCGCCATACAATTGACGCAAATTCCCAATTACATCGCTGCTTGTTAACTCTCCTATAGTTGCGGTCTCCACTCCGATAAAACTTGCTTTGCCCTCCCCACCGCTGTAAATTTGTCCATCTGAGAGTCTGAGAGAGCGTAGCCAGCGTCTACGTCGTCCTAGACATACATACGCGTACCCACTTCCTCCTCCACCTCCTCCTCTTCCTCTTCCTCCTCCTCATCGCCCTCGTGCAAGCAGTTGTTGTAAGGCACTACGGGACACATCACGTGCCGCACTGCCGCTCACTCCGCCAGTTACGACGCTACTGCCGCCACCACCGTCACTTCCACCGCCACCGCCACCTCCACCACCGTTGCCACCGCAGCAGCGACACTCAATTTTGGTGCACGTGCTGGTGCTACGCAGTCCTGCGGCACGTGCTCTTTTATAAATCGCGTCCACTGCTGTTATAAGACGCGCGTTTTAATAATATTTTTCGTTGCTGCCTTCGCGCTGCGCCGAAAGCCGCTCTTCAAACGGGACTACGATCCTGCGTCCTCCTCCTACTCCTCTTCCTTATCTTTTTTTTATTATTCTTCGGCATTTTTGGCTTTTTGTGTTTCAACTCATTGGCGGCGACGGCGACGGCGACGGCGACGGCAACGGCAACGGCGAACAAACACTCGTTGTCTGCGAGTCGCTCGAAAAGGCGTCCAACGCGTAACCTCTAAAATGTGAAATTTGAAGAGTTCGCCTCGAAAAACCATTTTATATGGCAATACATTATAATCCGATTGTTTACCCAACCTCCATTGGGTATGAATTATGATTTATGATCTCGACGTTCCATCGATGCTCGTTATTTCGGTCCATTTAATAAATTTTATTCCGTTTCGTTGGTCTCCCATTTCGTTTTGGCTGATCCGATATTTTATCTCCAATTATTGGGGCAGGATATCGTCGAATCTACCCGCGTCTACCTACCTAGATCGTTTTCATTTACTTACCACTACCACTGGTAGAGCGACTTAACGGGCCAAGTGCGCCAGCGCCCATTTTGTGCCCAAAAACGTATATAACTAATAATATTTTTTTATATAGATACCTAATAAATTTTCCGTATTTTGTTTGCGCAGTTTTTCTGAGGCACCGTTGTGTCCGCCCTCTGGAATTCGGTGTTTCTAACCAAGCAACCTATTTTTGTTTTCACGTCTGCGTGTGGTTATGCGGGTATTGGCGTATGCGCATCGAATATAAGCGAAAATCCTCAGTCGTCTGGTCGGTTTACGGAAGATATCGCCGTAATACGTAATTACGTGGCTTTACTCGGACAGTCCTGTTGGTTTTATTGGCTTGGCGTCGGTGTCGCACCCTTTTCGCTGTCGAGTTGCTTCTGTTCAGTTCGTTTTCCACTTTTAAAATAGTTACGTAGGTAGGTAGGTAGGTAGGTAGGTAGGTAGGTATGTAGCTGTAATAATAAAATTATGCAACGAGACGACGAAAAGGAAATGTGATTGCTTGCCGGAGGGTGAGGTGGGGCAATTTGGTTTTAAATAATTTATTATTTCGCGCGCCTTCTCACATTACCAAAATAAAGGTCGACATTTTAGAATCCGTGTTCAAATCAAAGCTGCGGAAACGAGTGTGGAGTGGGCGAAAACTGGCCGTTAGCTGACATCGTGTGTTGTTTTTAGGCTAAAACTAGCGTTTTTCTCGATGAAGCCTAAAAAATGAATTGTTCGGGACTATTGCCAGAAGAGTAAAAAAGAGGGAAAATCACGCCGAATTGACAATAAGTTGGGAAAAAATTGACCAATCACTACCAAAACTGGTAGGTCTGATCCTTGTATGGAAGGTATTGTTTGTACCAAAATTCGTGACTATTGAAAGAGAATTTATTACAATTTTTATCGAGATAACGTGAAAAATTAGCACCGCCAACGGCTCCAGGTAATGAACCATAATACCAATAGGAATCAAATTTGGAATCATGTTAGATATTCGTCCGATCCGAACCAAAAACTGTAGGGTTCTTCCTCGGACGGACCCGAATATATGTGATTACAAATTTCGAAACCATCCGATCAAAACTTACGCCTGGAAATGGACTTAACGCAGAGGGGGGTACATATTAAACTGAAATAAATTTTCAAAAATAGCGCTAAAATGCTCGAAGGGATGACGAAATGAAATACGAACCCATTCCCATCCGCGGGTCCGAATAATTCGAAAATTTTAATCTACTTAAAAGGGGTGCGGTGTAAAGGCGAGATATCGTAAGGGGCGTGTCGCGTTTAAAGCGCATTTAGTTTTAAGCGCCAAGCGGTTGGGCCGCAAGCTGCGAGATCGTCGACACTGTCCGAGAGTAGCTTCGGTACAGTTTTGCGTGCGCGCGGCACTCGGCCAGCGACGCGGAGACAGAGAGGGGGATAAAGAGAGAGAAGAGAGAGAGTGAGAGAGAGAGAGAGAGAGAGAGAGTAAGAGTAAGAGAGTACGAGTTAGCGAGTGAGAGAGTGTGAAAATGTATAGTAAAAAAGCGATGCGAACGAAAGTAGAGAGGGGCGGAGAGGAATCAGCGGAGGGTAGCTGCGAGCCGCAATACGTTGGCGGCTTATAATACGTCGTAATTATTTATTATGTGGAAAATGAAAGGCATTTTCTTCGATATTTAATATCGGCGTTGGAGACGCGGATGGCGATGGACGGGGCCGCAGCCGGTGTGGCTGGCCACCCATCGGTGAGAGACATTAGCAGCCGACGAAATTATAAGTGCGCGCTCAATAGGCGACCATGCTGCTTTGATTTAGGGCGGTAATTGACGACGAACGACGAACGACGAACGAGGAACGACTAAGGGACGCGCGGCTAAGCGTATTTAGTTACCACGTAATGGACAGTGCGGCCGGTGGCCCGCCTGCCTACCCGCCTCCTCCCCTCTTCCGACTCGCTGCCCACCGCAATGGGCAAACGGCAGTAAGTAATTGGAGAAAATGAAATTTGGCAATACGAGCGATGGTACGACGACCCGGTCGCAAGGTCGCACGCTTCTGCGCCTAATTCGCTCAGGCCCGCAGCCTAGCCGACGTCAGTTAAGGCCGTCATAATTGTGGTTCACGTCGTTTCGCCGACGCACTGAAGACGGCCTATTAGCACCAGACGGCTATTAATAGCGTCCGTGCGGACATTCTGGACCATGCGGCAACCGCAGCTACGCGCACAGGCATTGCCGTAGCTACGGACATGGGTACGGGTATGGCCGTACGCACGGAGATTGGTGCCGACACGATAGCCTTTTCATATCGCCGAGCAAGTATAGCGTAGGTGCGTGGGCAGCGCCTCGCTGCGCTCTCGTATTTGCCGAATGTGCGCCGCCTTTTCATATCGAAACATCGAAACATCGAAACATCGAAACATCGAAACGATACGATATTACGACGTATTATTATCGATTGCGAGAGGCGCGCCGCAAAATTACGTTCAACGTACTTTTGTTTGGCCTTTTCGTTTCTGCCGAAGAGCAAACGGTAGCGGCGCTCGGCCGATTAAAGCGGCAGCCCACATTTCGGCGGACGGATACACGCACGGAACGGACGTACGCGCAGCAGCCGGCCAACCCCGCGTAATCTCATTTATAAGCTTATAATATTATTATTCGATCCAAATTTTTGCGTATTATTTGTCCGCCTTTTTTGCGAAATTCGCCGCATTCTCATTTTGAAAAGAAAAAAACTGCTCTTCTCTCACTCGACAATTTCTCAACTACTATTTGAGCAGCAAAGCTGCGTTTTGTACTACCGAACGGAGGAGAAAATTTCTCGAGTTTTTTAAGAAAATCAATTTTTATAGCCGTTAGTTTTTCCCAAATCAGCCGTAAAACAACCCAACCGCCGATTAATGAGAAATTTGCCTTTTTTTTTTAATTTGTCATTTATTTCAAAAACTAACGAATGATGATGATAGAAAAAAATTTTCAGCGACAACTCAATCACCCCTACTTTTTCACAACAAATTCCTTTTCACTATCTGATTTTCTTCTATAACGAATTAATGACGAGATAATGAGCGCTCGAAGTATTACTATGTATATGTGTATATATGTGTATATATATATATATATATATATATATATTGGTATACCAAGCGCTTTTTACACGCGTATTAATTATGTGTACAAGTTTATGGTCATCTGGGATTTGTAACTGGAGCGGGTGTGAAGAAGGTGGGGTAGTAGCTTCCTACTGCCGCGCCTGTATAATATGATACGGGCACAGGCGTATCACAGGTCTGTAATACGTGACCAACGGCGCTGCACTACGAAGCAGCGGTGCGCAAAAGGTTCGAACCTTCGAGGCTGCATTTTGTGCGAAAATTTGCTTCCCATTTTCAGGGTCAACGGCGACTGCCGAGTAGAATTACACGTCCGTTGCCGCCGTCGTCGTCGTCATCCTCATAATCATCAGCCTGCTAAGTAATCGGCATCGGCGGGGGCTGCGTTAGCGACGACAGCCTCAATTCGAATTGGTCGGTTGGTTTGCGGCGGCTGTGGCGGCTGTGGCGGCGGCCACGATGACGCGCGCGCGTTCTGTCAATGGCGAGCGACGACGACGACGACGACGACGACGACGACGACGAGGGCCGACTGGTTGCAGTTGCGCGTCATGTTTTATTGTTACTCGTAACAGCGGCGGAGTGTGCGCGGGGTCGACTCGGTCGTTACTCCATTCGGTTGGCAGCCATCGGCACTCGGTGGGTCACGCATTCGTATCGGCGCTCGCTGCACACTGTCCGCCGCGTTCGCCAGTCGCCAGTCGCCAGTCGCCACTCGCTGCTCAGTGCTCAGTGCTCAGTGCTCAGTCGAATTCGAATAGCAGCTACGAACGGAAGCTACAACCTGTTCGCGTCGAGTTTTCACTCAGTCAGTCGTCGTCGCTCGATCGGTGCGTTGCATTGCGTTGCGTTGCGTTGCGTTGCGTTGCGTTGCGTTCATTCGCGTTGCCTTAATTTTTGTATTAAATACGTGCGAAGCTGCTGCAGGCCTTTACTCACCTACGGAGCTACGCACCTACTCGAGGATACTTGGTTGGCCAGCCATTGGCGCCGCGCGCTCGCTCCGTTTTTCCAGTCGATTTTTCGTTTTCGTCGCCTAACCTACGTGTACATCGGTATAGGCACTCGTACTAATAATAATAGTAGTAGTAATAATAATAATAATAATAATAATAATAATAATAATAATAATAATAATAACAACAAGTTATACTCTTATTATTTTGTTATTCGCTTTATTTTGGTGACGATTTGTTTTTGCGGTTGGTGCGATTCGAGGCGTACGCTGATTCGTAGTCGCGTTTTCGTTTTCGATAGTGGGCACCGCATTCGCAGCTGCGGTTGCAGGATACGGACGCAGGCTTTTTCTCGTCGCTTCGCTTCGAATTGGTCGGCTGGCTGTCCGTCGACTCGTCCAATTTCGTAATTTCGTACACCCGACGATATACTTACGCGCCAGCGAATCAGCTGCCGAGCAGTTGCACGCTCGTTCGGCAACACTGTCTACTGTTTTTTCCTCGGCTCGCTCCCACATTCTCCTTTCCTCTCGCCTACCCTACCCTACCCTACCCTTCCCCCTATCCATCCTATCCTTCCGTCGCCTCCTCTACAGCCTGAGATAACGACGCGTTCTTTCACGCCGTTCCATAGCGCGCCTCTCCGTCAAAAGTGAGTACCTAAGACGTAAGTAACCCGCAACCAAATCAGTAAGGTCCGTGCTGCACGGCACGTGATCACGTAGTTGGCTCGTCACGCGTATACCCCCTTTGTTAGGGGCTGAGCCGTATTAAAGGGTAGCTGCCTAGAAAAACACGGTGTGAAGAAAAAGAACGAAAGAAAGGAAGAATGAAAGAAAGGAAAACGAGAAAAGATGTGCGTCGGTACGCAGGCCGCACCTACAGTTGGTGGAGGGCGTGCGGGGCGGACCAAGTTTGACGCTCGACCTCGCCGTCCAAAGGTCGTCGCAGCCACTTACAGGAATGAGCTGCCACCGCGACGCACCGCGTAACCCCGCCCACCCTCCGTGTTCACGAATTAAGAGCGGCAAACGCGACGCGAGTCGCGTCCGCATCCGTTCGGTTCGGTCCGGTCCGGTCCGGTCCGGTCCGGTCTGAAAAGTGCTGACGCGTGCGCGTAGATTGAAACGTCTTCGACGGCCGTGGAAGAGCACTAACCATCGGATACCGAGTATCGCCCCCGCCCCCTCCGCCACCTCCGCCACCTCCGTTTGGCGCAACACACTAATCGTAGGTACATCGTTTGCACGTCGCCCGACCTCCACCACCGTTGATAATAAAAAATTAACCGAGAAACGTAATAATGAAAGAACCGTGGCGCAGCGAGACTCGCTACGAAAAGTAGGTTTTCGAGGAAAAGAATTTTGCATTTCGACGGTCGCATTAATTGTCCGTACGTTTGTAATATACCTGTTTTACGCGTTATAGTGGTACGTTACGATTGTACGAAATTTGTTAGCTGCCGACGAAATATTAGACAACGTGAAATTCAGAAGCATCGATTTTTCAGATGAAAAATTATACGTACCTAATTAAGATGATAAAATAAAACCAAAAAAATATAATAAAGTTACGAAATAAAAAACAGAAAACGTGAAAATGTGCTCAATTTTTGTAAGAAGAAAAGTCGACGCATATTAGAAAAGAAGAGAGGACAAAAAAGCTTTACCGCCGATACCGTCTGGTCGATCCGTCTAAAAAGCCGTAGCACGCTACAATTTATTATAATAAATATTTTTTCAAATTTCCCAAGTATCGTTCCAAAATTCCGTATTTTACGACCCGTATAATAACAAAACTGGTGATACCAGAAGTAGCGTCCGGCCGATCCGCACCACACTCGATAGGTGTCGTTGGCTTAGTACAAATGATCGAACCAAATTTCGCGATTGTCGTACAAATATTACGACCTGTACCGCAGGGACAAGAAATTGACTGTATATATGTATATATAGGTATATTTACGTATAATTATATGAATTTGAGTTATTGGTGCCAAAACTTTGCCGAGGTCATCACACGAAAACCGTCGTCGTGGATGCCGCCACCAGCATCGACCGTGGGGTCTAATGCGTACCGCACCGGTCGTAGTACCTACGTAAGTAGATTTTCTGCAGAAAACCTACTTGAAAAGAGCGGGGGAGAGGGAAGAAAATAGGAAAGGGAAAGCAACGAGTAGTGGTAAACAGCGGGCGTGGATAGGCGAGCAGGTCGACCGACGAACCGTCGCGTCGTCCCAAAGGCTGCCTATCTTCGCATAACTGCGCGTCCTTTTTTACGCGGGCGCGCGCGCGCGCGCTACACGACGCGGCATAAGCGGGCTGCGCGCAACTGAAGCGACTTGCAGCTGACACCGCCGCGCAGTGCTGCGCAGTGCCGCGATGCGCCGCGCTACTCCAACGAGAGGACGACCCAAGGCGACGTTTCGTTTGGGCCAACGATTCGCGTGAAAGCGACCGCCTCGCACGGACGAGGTTCGCACTTTTTCGCCTCGTTCGACGGCCGAAATAATTACGCGGATTTTGCGGATTATGCGGATTATGCGGATACGACGGCGAGTCGAGTCTCAAACGTCGTCGTCGTCGATCCGTGCCCCTTTATCGCCTGTCGAATGGTCCGGGACTGACGCTGAACCAACGCGAAATATGCTTCAAGTCGTTTTTTGGCGATAGGACGGAGCGAAACTTTGCTCTTGGTATGAAATTGAAACGACCATTCCGACCACAAGAAAAGGTTACCACCCAAAAAAGTAGGTCGGATGTGTTTTAATAATTAACCTTAATTCCTGTCGAATACGGCTATACGTACGTCGTATCGCGTATAATCTTTACGCGGGTAAACCTATAGTATAGTATGGTATTAAGGTATGTTGGTCGGATACGAAATAGAAATAGCAAAATATACGCCACCATTCGACGAATGATCGAAAGTAAATTCAACTCTCCAACCCGGATTGGCGTAGGCTATACTACCATCGTCGAAAGAATTACTACTCCCTTCGTAGCGGTTGCAACGTCCCCCCCCCCCACCCGCATTATCGACAGAATCCGTTTCATCCATTTCATTCCCTACGATATGATAACTAATTTTACTAAACATTTTTAAAATCCCGTTGTTTACGAAGTTTACTTTTTGCGTATCGATAGAATTCGATATAAGCCCCCCCCCCGCTCATTTTTTTAAATTGATATTTTTCCATAAATATTTAAACGGCTCCTACTAAGACAAATTTTTATATCGTCGCTATACGAACGTATCTATACGATCGTATCTTCTGGTTGATTTATGTCAGCACAGCACCTGTCGGCGGTCCGTAATCGACGTAATTTTCACTTTCAATGATATTCGTATCCCTTATTTAGGCTATAATACAAACAAACGAAAAAAAAAAAAAAAAAAAAAAATTAAACTTACTACGAAAATTTGATATAAAGTTGTATGGAAATGGTTTGATTTTGGAAATTAATGGTTCCGTCATCTCGATCGACAATTTGAACAGTTATTTTCCCAAGTTTCTCCAAGTATATTTTGTATTTAACGGATAAAAGTAGATGCTGTGCCAATCTTTGTACAATTTTATCACCCGTTTGTGTACCTAAAGGAAACGCGTAAACGATATTTCCTCTCGATTTTCCATTTTCGTAATTAGATGAAACGAAATTACTTCGAATTGTCATTTTGTTGACGGGAAAAATATCGATAGGTTCGTCTGAAAAAGTACTTTCACTCGGTACGATTTTTTTTTTTTTTTTTTCTAAACCCAATAAGATGACCAACTGAATTAGGTATGGTAAAATACCTACACAGAAATGACAGTCTGTTCGAGCGTTGTTTTGGTTTAAATGTGATTTGTCTGTTCTCCAGTCCCTCGTTTAAAAATGTTTTATCGAAATTCAAAATTTGATTTATAATATCTTGCGCTTTGTAGCGTGCGCACTTACTCGATAAAAAAGCGATACAAGTACCTACCTACGCTTATTCGACATTTCCACGCTCATCTGGGAGCGGCGCACCGGCGCACCGGCGCACCTTTATCATTATCTTCGGTCACATCGTTTATCGAATTAGCTGTAGCCTAAGTAACGAAACTAATTATATAAACGTATTTCCCAACCTTTATTCGGATCTAAACGAATCGGCTGTTCGCACCGAGATCTTAAATTAGACGATTTTCTAGACAGTGCGATATGCGAAAGCCCATTTATAATAATAAAAAAAAATACCTATAATTAATTAATAAAGGGTTTTTCAAAAAATAGGTACTATAAACAAAGGTGACCACATATAACTCGATCGAAATGTCGCTTTTCATCGACGTTATTAATTACCGTTGGCTTTCCACGTTTATTCAAATATTTAATCGATTCGATCGGCGGGTCGACGC
>WOFM01001085.1:0-20487 GCA_011428145.1 Ericerus pela
CTCAAACTGAAAATATGCTTTTAAATGTCAACTATTGCTCGTCACCATCACTGAGATATCAATGGTAAGTTAGTTGGAGATTTTTAGAAAATTTTGTTTAAATCGTACATTCGGTTATAAAAATATTGCTGAATTGCTAAAAATACTCAACTAGATAGAATCTTTATCCTTTTAATCACATTCAGTGTTAACTCAACTACCAAACTTATAATGTCAACACAATTTTCATAAAAATTCGACTAACATACTATTATAATTCATACAAAATTTCAGCTCCATTGTACCATTCATTCCTGAGATATACTGAGATTCTGTTTGGGTAATGGTTATAAAGTTTAATTTCAAATCATGGTATGAAATTATCAATGGTAAATAATTTTAACCATATATTTTACTTTTAAAGTTGCAACACTTAATTAAATTTTCATTGTCATTAATCTAAATCTCTAAAATTTGTAATAATTAGGGATTGAGATGGGCTACATTTTTTCATTTTGTTTCCGTTAGTTAAATTCTGAATTTACCTTAATGTTTTTTTTTATTTTCCATTTCCATAATATTGGTTTCCACTTACGTTATGTTTCCTGTTTTACCAAAAGTTTTTATTTTGGATTCTGTCTGTTTTCATTGAAAAAAAATTTGTATAATTTTTTTTGATATTTCTCCAAAACATCTCTGTAGCACAGAAAAATACATTTATTACCAACATTGGCAGAGTATTTTTTTTACTAATGTGAAGTTTGCGGGTCCTAAATATATACTCAAAGTATCATCCCCAACCCACTTTCATCTATTGCAATGGGGGCATACTTGTCACTAAAATCAGTTTTTCAACATTTTCTCAGCAAACATGGGTTGATTGGGGAAAATACCTTAGTAAAAATTATTTCCATGAAATTCTATATTAAAAAGATTTTTCTCATTTTCATGTACGATGTTCCCAATGGTAAAAAACTGCCATCAAAATGTCACTTTCTGTTGACCTATCTATTATGCATACTTTTATGACAAGATGGATGTTGCTTTGCCCTTTTTGTGAAGTACTCATCTCACCCCCATGTTCAACATACACACCTACCCACACACAATTACTGCTCGTATTATAGTAGTATCTGGTTCACCAAGGTTTGCTTGGATGTGAAAATTAGAAAAATTTTGTTAATTTAATTCCGGCTGGCGAATTTCATAAATATATTTTATGACATATCTCGATTCTGGAGAGTAAAATTAAAGATTGCAACCATAAACTCATTATGGACTTCATTAGTTGTAAATCATAATGATCATATGTTGCCTAGGCTTACCAAAATTCTCTAATAAAACCTTACCTATCCGTTATTTTTAGGCAGCTGAATTTTCATCATTCGTTGTAGTTTGTTGTTTTCGCTTACTGCGCTGATGGATAAATAAAAATGCTCGTATCTCTGTTCATCAAATTTTCTCAAACTTAAGACCCATCTCAATCGTATTTTCACCCCAAAAACAACTATCCTGTGAATTTCATTTACTGTGTTGGTCTAGTTCTTCTGAACGCATTTACATACATACATACATACAATTATTGCTCGTATTACAGTATAGGATACAAATTTCAGCCCTATCCTGGAAAAACCATTTTTCTACAGTTATATATGTTTTAGATTTATCATAGAAACTACTGAACTAAAAGGCACTAAATTCACATCAGATCTGGTCCTATATGTTGAGGCATCTGAACTGGGGAAAGATGGAATTCGTATTTTACGTATTTCTTTTCCTTTTACCATATTCTTTCCTCACGTTTTTCCCCGATACCTAAACCATATTCAGCCGTTCCGTTCATCATATATTTATCATAAATTTCCGTCTCTTTTTCATATCTTTAAATTTGTTACTGTCCGCTCTTTCAGATAAAACGGCGTCTACTTTTTTTCTATATTGCCGTTCCACGTTCTTACCTATTTAATATTAATATAATAATGTAACTACACACGAATGATAACAGCCTGATTCCAATTAGGTATTCCCCAAGTCCTTTCCTTTTCTTTCTCGATTCGTCTTCATTTTCAATTTTTAGAAGACGAATCAGTCCGTCAAAGACCATGAATTAAGTTACCGTTCTCCCTCGCAAAATGAGAGGGAACATGTTTTTCTTTTTCGCTGTTAATTATTGCAATCAGAACCCTCGCTGGCGAATAATCTTATTAGATGCAGTCGTCAACCTGAAAAACGTCTACTGGAGTTTGGTTTCCGCCATTCATAATTAGTTTGCCGGATATGGAATTGGTTGTTATCATTCGTCTGGAGATGTGCCACGTTCGTAATGTCAGAGTCAACTTGTAATAAACGAAGTTTTGCGGCAACAATACTTTTATTTCCCTGTGGCCAACAGGTAAAATATTACAATTTTCTCAATGTAATGTGGAGTAGGGGTTTTGGAGAGCATCGGGCGATGGGCCTATTGTAGGGTATTTCTCATCGGGTGAAGTATTACGTACACTAGGAAGTCTGTGGGTTGAACCATGACCCGTTATATTTATCCTCCTTACATGTGGGATGTATTCTTCGTTTGTTTTAGGGATTCTTCTTACTGATTTTGCCTTTTTTTTATATTTTTCTAACTTTTTGTTCTCTTTTGTCCTACTATTTGTTTTGGTCCTAGTATACCTAGCCCCCGCTGGTAATTGTGATGTTCCCAGATGTCACAATGTATGAGGACTGTCATTGAAAATTTCAATGTTCTATCAAAATCCTGAAAAAATCACTTTTCCACGAATTTTTGCTTTTCCATTTTTCTTGTAAAATATTGAAATAACAGCCTTATATACACAAACCTGGTAATATAAAATTACTATCGTCTGTGAAAATTTCAGCATGATTCCTTTGTAATTTTCACAAAATCTTAGAATACCAGTTTTCTGGCAGCATTTCTCTGAAACTGAGGATGCAGTAGGCACCAAACTTTTAGCAGACCAAATCCTAAATTGAATAAATACTGTCTTCTATGAAAGTTTCAGCGCAATCCCTTCTAAAATCTTGGAAAAACTTCTTACCCAAGTAATTTTTTTTACGTTTCTTGGAAACTGCTGAACTAGTGGGTACCAAATTTGGTCAGACTTGATCCTATATGACTGTGTGAAGATTTTTTTCGTGAAAATTTCTGACAAATCTTTTTTTTTGTTTTCTCAAAATGTTAGAAAAACTATCATCTTTGTATTACACTTAATAGATCCGATCACAATGTTTACCTTTTTATGATGATTATAATGATTACCTTTTTATAATATGATTGACTTTTCAAACTTTTTTTTTTCAATTTTCTAATTTTTAATTGAACATTTAACCTTTGATGTTAATTTACAATGATGATAAGTTTTTTTTTTTTTTTCTCATCACTCATGAAATTTGGGAAGTTTAACACCTTAATATGAAAAATTGGTGATCAATCAATAAAAAGATCTATATTTATTTTCTCTATGTTCATTGTTCAGTCATGATGATTGAACATAAATTTTGAGCAGTCAGTCATAATTGCGAGCATAGAGTGCTATGGTGGCGAAATGTGGAAGTAATTAGCATGGTACAAAAATTCAGTGATAAAACAAGGAGTGAAATAATTTGTATATTCAAAAAAGATTTTGATCTATAGTCTGTTCACCCTAAGAAGTGTATGACGTTAGAATTATCTGTAGACCTGGTAGTCGGTTGGGGAAAGAGGAATAGATATCGATGGTCATTGCTTTACAATGATAAGCCTCATTTTGTAGAGTAAACAAACATATGTTTCGAGCAGACTAGTGTGGATATGGTTTATGACGTCAAGGACTTTTTAGCATGAACAGAATATAAGTAATATAGTTAAACATCTGTAATATGTGCCATCTACTGAGTATTAAATATAATAGGGGACGTACCTTCATCTAAACGCTGTAACGAAAAACGGAACCACTTTCAAGGCTACTTGTCTCCACTCCTTCCATACCAAATTCGAATTTCCTTTCCCCACATTCAGGCCCACGGGTAATAATCAGAATTTTTTCTTTTTTCAAATAGTTTATTTAAATGAATAAATAAATAATATAATTATCAATTTAGAAATCACAATCAACACGAATTTCATTGATAAAAAAGAAATTGAAAATTGTGGGTACCTTTGAGAGGAGGACATTTTGATCGTGAAAGTGGTGCCGTTTTTTTTTCACGTGGGTCCTCTGTCATATTTAATACTCAGTCGTGTCATCAGAAATAGAGGGTAGAGCCCTTCATATGGGATGTAAATTTTTTTTTCTTTTGTCTAATCTCCTCCTCCTTGTTTCCACTAGGTTAGTGACGGTGTCGGTAAATATAAAAATTTTCGTACCGTTTTTATCAGTTCAATTTCGATATATTGTCGACATATCAATATTTTTTAATAATCTTTTTTGCGCTTTGAAAAAAGTATTGAGCAAAATAAAAAATAAAAGTCATCAAATCATTTTATTTTACTTGTACTTCACTCTTCTAGGGGGGCCATGCGAGCAGTAAGCTCGACGTAATGCGATATTCAAATTTAATATCGACGAATATCGATATTTTTACCATTACTGCACTCGTTATTCTACTCTAATATATGTACTGTATTGTGTGTATTCTCTATTCGTATCACCACTACACCAATACGCTCTGATTGTTAGTGCCAGAACGGTCATCAATCGATGGCACCACCGCCGATGATGTAGGAATACCGTTTGATCGAGATCGAGCGAACAACCGTTCATCGTTTCGGATCTCTCTTCCTCCTCGAATCGGCTCCCTTCCCTAACTCGTCGTTCTCTCTGCCACTTTTTCGCAATCGCTGCATTCAGTCACGCGTATCTTTGTTGCAACGTTAAGAGGGAAAAAAAAACCAGCAAGTGAGAATCAGTGGTACTCGCCGCTCTATTCCGGTGTGCCACCATCTTGAGAGTTTCACTAGAGGATTCTTGGTTTTTTTGGAGGAGTTCCTTCAACCGCGAAATGAAAAAAAAAATTATCTATATATCGGCAATTGGTTGTTCTTTGTGGCTGCGTTTTTGCACAGCTTATGTAAAGCCTGTGTCTTGGCAGTGGTGGTGGATGGACAAGATGGATACGTTGCTGTGGGAGTGAGCCGCAGCAGCAGTGACGAAGAGGTTTAACGTGGACGTCTTTGACGACGACTACGACAACGTCGTTCTCGTCCGTCGTTTCTCTTGTCAGATTTTGCCGCCAGCGGTTCCATAGTGGAAAAGCTGGTGGGTAGGGAAGAGGGGGGCATTTATCTTACCTCGTAGTGAACGCGTTTCGCGGTAGGCCGTTGAACTCTCTTTGAAAAGAGTTACCTTGCACGGTTCGCATCGAAAACGCTTTTCGTTTCACGCTTTTTTATTTAATATCGAAGAAAAAAGGTGTACAGAAAAAACCGTCAGACTGCGAACGGTAGAAATAATGCAAAGAAGAAGAAATATAGTGTCGAAGAAGGGAAAAAACGCGAACGGTAGAAAAAGTGCACGACGTTCACGGCGTGAATGTATTCGAAGTGGGCTATAGTTTAGTGGCGGCACGGTTCCATTTTTTCTATTGTGTGTATGTGTGACTACTACGCTTTTTGAGGAGAGGATATCGAACGCGTATTCGAATATTACTTTCGCGGAGAAAACCCAAAGAAAGAAAGAAAGAAAAATGAAAAGGGCAAAAAAGAGGAAGAAAGGTTAGAAAAAAAGTGGAAAAACAATCATTGCAAAGGGTGAAAGAACAAGTGCGAAAGGGATGGGAAGAAAGAACAAAACCCTCTTCCCAAAACATTGAATTATCGATCGCGATTTTTGTCCTTTCTTTTCCTTTTTTTTTTCTTGGTTCACTTCACTGTTGTGTTGTGTGTCGGGAGAGTTGGTGCGAGTGCGATGAAATGTGTGTTTGTGTGGCGATGGAAGTGCTTAATTTCTGGCTTACATCATCGGTGGGTCACCAATAAGCCGAGGTAAGAGTTAGCGGTAAATAGGATCATGGATTTGAAAGTTATAAAAATGTAGAATATACGTCTATTAATAAATTATATGCATATATCTAGTTAATATTTCGTTTAAAAACTTGGCTATTCGAACTTAATTCGACATATCTGCGGCGGCTATATTGAATCCCGATGTTACTTCCTTAATCACATTCATATTCTGAAAAATAACCTCACTGATGAATCAGCAAATAATGTTTTCCCGAAAGAATGCTGGAAATGCGTAGAATACAATATTGGTACCTACGCTTCTTTAAGTTTTGAATGGGGTGAAAAATTACGTAAAACCTTGTAGTAAACTGTCAGCAAAATATCATCTTTAAACTTACGCCTTGAGAAAGTCTGAGATGTACGAATGTTCCCGTAAAGAACCTTGTCTCGATTGTGATATTGTATTCTTTTATGGGTAGAATTATGTTAAAACTGGCTGTTTGAAGCAAAGATGCATATTGTCGGAGTTGCAAGTTTAATTCGGGAACGAATTGTACTGCACTGCTTCGTTTTCCATTTATCAGATAACCTAAGCTCATTGGAAAAGAAATTTCCTCTTGATAGAGAATTACTATTATAATTTTCAATTTGTTCTCTCTTTTGTGCATGAACCGCTGAGTGAAATTTCATGTATTGTACTTCAAACGAAACCTCATAATCCACAGATACGATATGACAAAATTGGTCCATTTTTTGGTTTGAACTTTCGTTTGAAATTTAATAACAGTTTGCATCATTAATTTCGTGAAGGCTTAAAAAATATATTTCGATGATTCTCACTAACGCTTCTATCAAGCCTGCTCCTTGTCAGGGGTTTTTTTCAAAGGCGCATTGTGTGATTTATGTTTTGAGCGTTTTTAAAGCGAGATCAAACGTCAATATGATGAGTGTACAAAAATTCTGTTGGACAGCGACATTCTACATTTTACCGCAAGTATTTCATTCATTTTGTTCGTAGAGAAAGTTACCCGTAAATTGTGCTACATTTACGATGACATTTAATTGTTTCTTTTGTTTTACTGGTGATTTGCTCGGAAGATGACGCCTTGATTGTTATAATTATAAAATTCTGTTGTTACAGTGCTCCTTCCAGCAGTTTTTGTGAAATGTTTTGAGCTCTGTTCTGGACTAACAAATTGCTGTGGCAACAAATTTTCATTCTACGTACAAAAGTTTTGGGCGAACAGTGCTCATTAATTTTGTCGGTACATAATTATTTTCAAGGCTTTCCTTACTTCTAGAATATATAATATTTAATTTCGCTAAATTTCGAGATACTTATTTGATTAATGCCATTTTAGCATCGAGCGTATAAAGCCCTTTCCATTAATACCTTTTTCATGAAAATCTGTCCATCCGTTTTGGCGCAGAAGGGAGAAATATGTGCTGTGACCTTACCGTATTAATATGATAAATTAATTAATTAATACTTTGATTATTCGCCGTATAAGTTAACATACAAGCAGGTACTGGATGGACCACTGCCCAAGTAATACTTATTCGTGTTTGATAAGTATCATTCTTGAAATTCATCCCCTCTAAAGTTTTCTAGTTTTTTTTTTGCTTTTTTTTTGGTTTTTATCTATAGGAATGAACTATACCGTGATTATGGATACTCACCATTATCATGTAAATTTATTTTAAAAAATGCTAAACGAATATTTTTTATAATTTCTCGGTCATTTATGGAGATACTTTCGGAAAATGAGTTTTAAACAATCAGTACCTACTATTTATTTTTTTCTCCTTTACAACACTGCCCGGGTGGTCGTTTGTATGTATTCCAGAGGTATAGCTGTACTGGACTGAGGCAGTGGTAGCGCAAGTGAAGGGTGCTCCTGGCCTAAGCTTAACAACCGAGAAAAAAAGTAGCCGTGGGAGGGACCACAAACTGGTCAGAGTACCTGCCCTCAACGTTTCTGCCACAGGGACTTGGTCATATGCTTTGGCCAGTATTGAAAGTGCGGAATCGCTTTTTCAGAACTGTTCTTTTTTGTTCTCCATAAAATTTATCAATGTTTTGTTAAGAAAAAAGAGTATATCACTCTGATGTTTCAACGTGTTTGTTCATACACTGATGACAGTTATACCATGTAACCAATTATTCAACGCCATGAATACATTATTCTTCAATCTAACAAGTTAGCATGTATCGATGATTGCTACTAAAAATGAATAGGTTTGACGATTGTTGACGCTGATGTTCACGTTGATAATTTTTAAAAACTTGTGGTAGAATAACATTCCTGCTGACGAATATAGAAAGGCCTGACCTGCAAATTGTGGGTGAGCTGCAAATTATGTCAGTATTCATTTAAGTGTGATTTAGTGGATTAGAACTTTGTATTCCTTCATAGTTAATTTTATTGGGCTCCTTCCTGCCACACAACTAGTTTTTTGAAATGATAAGTTATCTGTTGGCAGATTTTTAGAAAAACTCGAATTTTTTGGGAATCACGCGAATATTATAATATTTTAATTGAATATTTGTAATCAAGATTACGGTATGGTTGAACTTCTATGTTTCTATGAATAACCGTTTTACATATAAGGATTTTCGGAAAAATTCAAGTATAAGTTTCACGTATATTGAATCAGTATTTTTTCCTTCTTAAAATAGTTTTTGAATAAAGCCATCTAGCAGAAGAGAACGCTGCAAAAGATTTTTTTTTATCTGTTTTCTTCTGAGAAACTCTTGTTTTGCTTTCAAAATGGACTTTTATATGGAGTTATCAGAAAATGACTACAAATCAGTGACACATATTTTCAATTTTTGAGGATGAGCTTTTTACATTTTTGTAAATTTCAACAGTTTCAGCCCCCTAATCTCTCGCCCGGCCACACTTACTCCCTCGTTTGCGGATTTTAAATGGATGTTTAGAGATGCAAATTTATTGAATATTTCCATCGTTGAAACTATGGTAACAACGTTTGTTTGCACCGCATTTTGAATTAGGTTAGTAATAATAATTCATTTGAAGTTAAAGAATTAATGCACGCGGTTACTCGGTTTGTTTGTATAAACCACCTGTGATCTCCGTTAAATTCTGGAGAAAAAGCAGGTGTTTCATCCACCTTCTCCGTGTGCCCAAATTGTTTGTGTGTTTACACGATAAAAGAAAAGGCGATGTAAAGACAATACTAGAGTAGAGTTCTCTGGAGTATAGTTCTCAGTAATATTAATGGGCATGTCACCAGATGATCGTTGTCTGTTCAGAATAAATTCGAATTAAAATTGGAGGATTTGAGACAACCGTTAGTGAGCTACTTATGACGAAACCCCCTTCCCGTGCTAATTATTTATTTAAAATCTGTGGTCCACTTTTTCTTCAGTCAATGAATCAATGCTCTATTCAGTCCATTTTATCAGTATCTTTTATAAGGAACCCACCGCGGTGGAGTACCATTTAGTTGTGCATTTAGCCAAAAATTGCGTTCGATGGCGAGTAGTTGTATTTTTTCACCATTGATTTTTTCACTGTTTAGATGATCTACTTAATGCCAACTCAGAGTTCGTCTATAGCACGTTGTGTGTAAAAAATAAAAAAATATTTCATTCGACTTCTTTGTGTGGGACCATTTTTGTGATAGATGCTGCTCGATAAAATGTTTCCGCCACGATTCAATTGAAATTTCGTCGATTATTACTAATTAAAGTCATTACTTCATGAACGTCTTTATGGTTTTTGGAGCACTCTCATGGCATTGCGAGCTCGACTGTGCCGAAAGAGAGGAAGAGAGCTGCTATTTCTCTACTTTTTTTTTTCTATCTTCTATTTTGTTGTGTATCTTGTATCATCATTACAGGTAGTATATTGGTGTGGTGTGGCAACGTCGCAAAACTAGTTTATCCGTATTTTGTATTTAACCTAAATCAGTTTTCTTCTCCGACTAAAATATATTTAAATATTCACGTTAATTATGCCGAATCAAACCTCTCGCCTCGAACGAGGAGACGTGAAATTAAAAAAAAAAAAATTAAGTAGTTTTTCTAGTTTGGTTTTCTGCGTGAATGTATTTGTGTTGTTATAGTGGTCTTAAAGTCGCGTATACAAATGATATAAGTACAGTAAATGATTTTAAGCCGGATTTGAGATTTTTGGCTATTTTTGTTTGTCTTTTTGAATCAGACAAGAAATGTAGCGAGAGACGTGAAGGACGAAAATTATTTTCTTCGAATATTAAGACGGGCAAGAAAAGTGGTATTCGTAGATCGATTTGGAAAAACGATCGACGACGAAAATTTTGCTATCATTTTGTTCGCAACGAAGTTATACATATAATTGGAACTTAGCCAGTGATAGCTATTTGAGAAGATTAAAGATGGCTGTAAAGGTATTTTTTGTACATTGAATTACGCTTTGGTGTAAAGGAAAATGTCACATTTTTGATTGATCAAGTTTTAAGTTGGCCATTTCCCCATAACGTTCTCTCGCAACGTTGGCAGCAAAAAGTTTTTCTTAGCTATCAGCTGTACGTCATACAGTCGCCTGAGTAATGTATTCATGCATTGGTGCCTAACCCATATGAAGCGAGGGGCAGTTGCTTCACATGAAAAAAATTCTACAAAACCAATCAAAATGTGAGGTGGGAGAGGGGTCCGAAAAATAAGAGAGTATCAACTTTCAAAAGTTTTGTCTCGCTCTATAAAAGATTTAGAAACATACGCGTCCTTGTATTCCTGGTTTTAAAAATCCAACTAATATTCTTTTTATAACATTTTCTAATTATTACATTTTTCACTGCCATTTTTTATAATTCTATTTTGTTGTTTCTCATATACTACTTTTTGGAAGACTAAATTCGAAATTGAAAGAAAAATTAAAAATATTTTCGAGAAGAAACGGCTGACAAATGTTTTCAATAAGGGTGAAGCCAACATAATAAGTATAATGGGTGATAGGTGATTTTTATTACAAAAAGTTTGGCAACTTTACTATTAACTGAATACAGAAAATTTTTCATTTTGATTAAAATTACTTTATTTGTCGCATGTTATATGTTTTTCAAGCATGAAATATGTCAAACATAGTCGATAAAAAGCAAAATTAAAAGGACCTTATTCCTTCAGTTATGTTTAAATATAAGAGATATCCTGCCTTCTTGTTCTTATCACTGTGCTCAGTTGATATAGTTATGTACAGTCAGAGTTCAAAGGGTGTGCAAATAAGTTGCATAATCTAAGACTTGAAACATATCGAATATAAAAACCAGTTTACATAATGGCCTGGTGTACATTCAAATATTTCACACATTGTAGAATCAGTGAATCTGGCTTGCATAGTCACTGACAAGTATTTGTTTTTCATTTAATTCCCTCTACATTACTATAAAATGACTTACTCCACTTAGGAGAGTATCATTAATTCGGTATTTACCCATATTTGATGAGAGCTGCACATTTGTGAAGCACAAATTAACACATTTTGTCAGAAAAATTCTGTACATATATTACCCATAAATGAGTAGGCTCTGCTTCACTGCACACTGGCAGACACCACAAGGTTGAACAATTGGCATGATTGTTGTGTGTGGCAATTTTACGCCAAAACCAATGGCGGTTTTCCTTGTTTGAATCCAAATATCTGTACTAAATTTCATGATTATCTTATACAAGCCCTGAAGCTGTGCTTTGACTTATGCTGACCCAAGACTTTTGCTGGCATAGATGTGGTAACACTATTTAATTTTTTATTTGGTGGAAACAATGAAAAATTTTCATAGTTGGTGCATGCATATTTAATTTTGCAAATTAATAAAACTGAATTTTAAGCAAACTAATTTCTCGCCTTTGCATTTATTATAGTGATATAAATCTTGAAAAAAAGTAAATATTTCTTTTCTTTAGTTGGCAGCTTTGTTTTTGACATCATTTTTTGGTTAAGCATATTTTCCAAGAATCAAATTCACTCCAATACTGCACTCTACAGGTAGGCTTAACAATAATGAGTAATCAGTGTAGCAAAATGATGAAGAAAAAAATGAAAATATGTTGCTATTGGGCAGTCGAACCAAAGTAGCTGGCATCCCGTGGCCAAATTTGTAAGCAGCAAAAAAGGTGTAGTTATTATCACATCTATTTAAATTTTGAGAATTCCTTTTTCTCAAGTAGAAGTCTAAATGATTCTCCAAGTTTTATTCTTTTAGTAAAACTGTTGACATATTTGAAATTCGCATAGTTTATTTTAACAAACTGAATCTGGATGAGGCTCTGTTAACTTTTTTATTGTTTCCTCCATATTCAGAGGATATGTTTACATGCATTGTCCAGCAATATCCAATTTTTGCTAATTCCCAGCAGATATATTCCCTACAAGATACTGAAATAACTTCTGAGAGCCTCTTCTTTGATTAAACAAAAGAAATTTGCAGGGAATTAATTTGTAATTTCTAAATATTAACACAAATGTATAAAATCCCCATTTAAGCCAATCCATTATTTTAATCACGAGCCCTTCTTCATTTTTATCAGTACTTATTTGCAGCAGCACACTCTACTGTTTAATTGACTGGACAATAATATCTCACTGGATAATAATCGTTAAAATTTGTTCGGGGGTGTACGCAGACCCCTGCAGGTACATACTGGGATCTTCACCGCTATAGTACAGTGGAAACCTCTTCATAGCAATATATTGGGCAGTACCATTTTTGTCCCTAATAAGAAGTGTCCAAATTAAACAACGTTGAGAGTTGAAATGAAAACAATAAGAATAAAATGTTGGTGAATTTCACTATTGGATGTCTTGTACAGTCACATTAAAAACAGTTAAATTAAATTATATTATACATACCTACATATGTATATATTAATGACAAAATAAAAGATAACTGTGGGGTTTTGGTTGAAAAAAGATAGTAGGTAATATTTTTTTACAACCTAAACTGAATTTTATAGACTCAAGATGACATGCAATTTTGGTAGATGAGAAGAATAATTTCAAAGACTAACATATTTTACTATCGTTAATGAACTGAAATAAGATTATTATTTTTAATAATAGTTCAAGATAAATTTTTCCTTGTCAGTGGACTTCTTTTCTCCCAATAAACCAATGCATTGTTTCCACCCTATTGGCAAATGCGTAATTCAGAAAAATACACAGGCGTTTCTATGTTACTGAATTTTGATAAAAGTACACTTCATTTATGCCAGAGCATTTATGTCCACAACATATACACTTGCAGACATACGTCTTGATTTTGACCCGGTGTATTTTGAGGTGTATATCTACAGTGTATACACTTGTAGACATACACCTTGATTTCTACCAGGTGTATTTAGAGGCATATATACGTAGCATATGCACTTTGAGACACATGCCTTGATTTCTGTTTGGTGTATTTTGAGATGTATGTCCTTAGCATATACACTTACAGACATACACTTTGATTTTTGCTTTGTGCTACATGATTCACCAGGTGTGGTCTAATTTTAATACTGAGCTATGCTGACACAGTACAAGGTTGTTGTCAGTGTACGCATGTGTTAACCACTATGCCCTATAAATGGTTACCTCAATGTGCAAACAGAGTTCAGTTATTGGCCTGACTGCCGATTGAGCAGGTTGAAGTTTCTTAAATTCACTCTTATTCATTGGCCAGCAGCTGGTTAAGGAGGTTGTAGCTCTGCTCCCTTCCAGTAAAACTTTCTTCAAAATGCCTATCAAGTACTAACTTGATCTGGAAGAACTTGGACAAACACCCTCAAGTTCTCCTACACCCTGGTGGCTTTGCCTCTCCAGAAATGGATCGATGGCAACACAACCAGCAGACCTTGAATGGTCTAATCTTCCCTCTTTTCAATGTTTTCTGGTCCTCCACAATGCTGGAAAGTGGGAGATAGTCAAGGGTAGAAGATACTGGCGTACATACCAGCACATCCACACCTCCCCTGAATACTGCAATGACCACACCATCATTAGCAGCTGCCTGTTTTTTCATCACCCTGGTGTCCTATAGGCCTCTAGGATGAGGGTGCTAAGGCAGCTGCTCAAGCAGGATAATGTTAATCATTCTCTACTTGATTTTTCACCCATTCTTCAATGGTGATTGACGTCAATCACGACCGCATCGCCAAATATCTCAATGGCAGCTCCAGCCCCTTGTCACACATTGACTGCTCTGTCCCCAGTTCAATGCGAGGAATGTGAGGCAATGGCTGCAACATACTGAGAACCTGGCACAAAAGCACCAGATGTTTCTTGCCATCTCAAGTTTGTTCTCAGCTAAAGTAATCTCTGACTTACTGTACAGCACTGATCCCTCCCAGCAGACCTGAAGCAACCTCCACCTGTTGATTATTGAGGAGTTTTTGGCCTCAAGCAACACACGGGTATGACAACTCTTGATATAGACAGTCTATGAGCCTGGAGAGAAATAAAGTGCCTTCCAGCACAGACTGGATCAACTCAGTGATGGTCATATTGATGATACCATCATCCTTGGTCTACTCTATTGTAGCCTGCTGTCAGTGATCCAAGAACCTGGCTGCTATTGCTGCTGACAAAGCAATCACCCTAGAACAGCCTTTTGTATCTCAGTTCTCAGACAGCAATTCTAGTCCCAGCTACCATTGCATCTCTTACAGCTCAGGCAAGCCTATGCTTCTTCCACCTGTGCATTTTCCAAACTATTGGAGATAGATAAAAGTTATATTAAAAACCTTTTTCTAGTTTTTTGGCCTTCAAGGGCATCAGATGGATCCAGTTCCCTACCAGGACAATGCGCCTTGTTCCGAGCATTTTGATACCAAATTTGAGGATACAGCTCTATTATGGGTCAAGATAATGTTCTTTTTTAAAAAAAATTTGCACATTTTCATTTTTGTAATAAGATTGGGTATGGAAGTGTATAGCTATAGCTACCTTTTTGGGTTTTATAAAGTTTCAAAAATATTTTCTTCAAATGTAAAAACGAAGGGTTGGTATCCACCATAGTGGTCAAGGAATAGGGCATTTTGCAAATGTGGCTTAGATCTATTCTTCTGTGATGGGGGTCAAGGGGGTTGGAATATTCGCTTTATAATGCGCCTTGAAAAATGGAGTATATATCCGCCAAGTATAACTGAATCAGGCTTATGCCCAATAATAGTCCTGAAAAACTGCTTGTATTTCCACCTAATAAAACAGAGTTAGAAATACGCATCATCATTATACACTTCAAAAATGTAGGTATATTTTCCATGTAAAACAGATGCGGACATACACCTAAAATACTCTATGTATCTGGAGCTTACATGGTGGTGTAAAAGAGGTCCAGAGGGCAAATCATAAAGTTCCATTAATGAAGGTAAATGTGTAATTCTCATAAGGTATGGCTCAAATTTAGTAGATAGTCTGTTCCAAATTTATCAAAAACTATTTTTGTTTTTGATGAAATTTTATCAAAAGTTCCATTAATGAAGGTAAATGTGTAATTCTCGTAAGGTATGGCTCAAATTTAGTAGATAGTCTGTTCCAAATTTATCAAAAACTATTTTTGTTTTTGATGAAATTTTATCAAATACTTCAGCCTCCAGGGCTGACAAATTTTAGTCAGTTGGGGTTATGATGTAATTATGATTACATAGGCTGGACATTTGGAAAACACATTTTTCTAGTGTATAGTAGCTTATTCTACTTGATATTTTTTACCTTTGGTGATTTCCTTCTCCATTATCTTCCTTTCTCCTTTGTAGTCCTCCCACCAAAATATAACCCAAGAAAATCAAGTGTAAGCTCAGTTCACGCGTCTTTCTCTCTTTCACCCATTGCCCATATGTGTAAATCAGATAGAATTCGGTGAAAAAAATGATTAATTATTTTATTTTTAAACGTCATTTTAAAGGATTTTGACAGGTTTGACAAACATAATCATGAACGAATTTTATAAATTAAGAAGAATCTTTGTAGGTAATTATTACTGTGTATCTGCTTACATTATCCTTAATGAGTAAAAGAGAAACAGCACTCTCATCTGGATAGCTTTCTCTCTTTCTAACACGGTGTGGAATACCTTACGTCGTGGAAAGTAAAACCAACAAAGAAGGTGTTCAACAGAACAGTTTGCGTGTTTATGCCAATATACCAGAAAGGTATGAGGGAGCCAAGACCTCGGCAAACACTGGCGATTTAGTCTATGATTTTTCGTCTTATATAGCCGGCTCCCTACACGCACACATACACACCTATGTAACTTTTACATAGGTATAGTGTAGATAATTTATTTGTACTTTACAGTTGTCATGGTAATGGTAAAGTACGGAGAATGCATCTTCGTACCGGTCCGTGACATCGCCGAGATGATTATCTATCGATTCGTCACGGTCCGAGATTTGTAACTTGTCTATCTGCAAAAATAGACAAGTACAAACGAACATACATTTGTATTGTGATTTAACATGTAAGGCACGAATAATTGTCACCGAAGGTGACCGACTGTCGTCGATAGGCCGAGCCTATTTCCTCATACGAGTAATGGTCTAATCCCCACACACGGTAATGCCATTTTATTTACATTTTGGCTTGTGGGTATACTTTGATGGTTGTGTCAGAGTCAGCAAAACTCCTCAAGCCATAGAATAATGTTAGCATCCGTGCTAATTAATATTGTTAGTGTTAAAACAATTTATTTATTTTTCTTCATTGGATTGAAATCCACTCAAAATTTGCCAGCGTCTCCGATATTTTACTTGCTTCTATCATTTCGCGAGAAAATCGTGTTGCTAATTTTATTCCTTCTTCGTTTGACAAATAGAATAATTAGACCAAGTTATTACTTCATAAAGACCAACCCGTTTTCCCTCCTCCTCCTACTTTCCATCATTAAAAAATTTACTTTCAAAAATTCAATTAGGAAGTTTAACGCGGAGATACCTTGGAGGAGATACCTAGCCATGAATATCAATGAGAATAAAATTACTTCGATTTTTTAACCGACTTCATTTTATCTATTTTTATATCGTATTACTTTACTAAAATTCTCTTTTAAATTCTAATTGATTCAGATTCAATTTGGCGATGCAGCGGTATAACATTACTTACAGTTGGTTTTTCGTTGATGAACTTACAACACCTTTTTTTTTAACCGAAAAAATTACTTGAAAATTTTTCGCTGCGAAAGATTTTTTCATTCTCCACTAGATCGGAGTCGTATTTTTCATTTGGTGCTGTTTATAATTACCAGCTTTCCTTTCCGCCATGTTTAACCGCAAAATATAAATTCATTATCATATTTGAATGAATTTTAAGTCGAAATCTAAAATCCCTGTATTATTATTTTTTGGTATTTTAAAGTAGGTTTTCTTTCGAAAATCTACTTATTACGCTTGGTGCGGCATTAGCCCCCAGAGTTGGGAATGGGTACGTTTTTCGTTTCATGATTTCAAAAAAATTTTGGCACCAATAAGTCAAATTCATATATATACCAATAAATAGATAGATAGATAGGTAGATAGATAAATATAAGTCCATTTCTTGTTCCTACGGTACAGGTCGCACATTTTATCAGATAATCACGAAATTTGGTACGAATACATGTACTAAGCCAAGGACCAGACTTACTGATTTTGGTGCCGATCGGCCAGACGGTACTTCCGGTATCGCTTTTTTTTTATATTGGTTACAAAATGCGCCATTTGGAACAATATGTACGAAATTTGAAACATATTTATTATAATTTATTGTAGTATACTACCAATTTTGGTACGGATCGACCATGTTACTTCTAGTAAAGAATTTTGTTTTCCTCTTTTTTTTCTAATTAGCATGAACTTTTTACAAAAATTAATCACATGTTCATCTTTTTTTTTTTTTTATTTCATAAATTTATTATATTTCTTTGATTTTATTTTAAATTATATGATTATGTACCATACTTTATCATTTCAATTAATTTTTCATTTTTTCAAGAAATAATGCTTTTAAATTTCACATTGTCTAATATTTTGTCAGCAGCTAACGCATTTCCTACAATCACAACATACCATTAACGCATACAAACTTTCAGACAATTAATATGACCATCAATTTCCGTAATTCTTTTCTCGACAACTCACTTTTTTTAGCGAGGCTTGCTGCGCTGGTTTTTTATTTTTCAGCTGCCCTCGAAGAAGAGGAAACAGGCGTAATAAGTAGATTTTCTAAAGAAAACCTACTCTCCTGATAATGTTCATATAAACACTAAAACAGGAATTAATACTCAGTGCTTGTTTGGTTTTGTTTTTTTTATAAGCTTTTATTTAACTCACTTTGATTAGTTCCAGCGTGCCAGTTCCAGGTAGCGCTACTTGACGACAACCTTTATAATTATTTTGATGTGTTTCATTACCTAGTATCAGTCTCCATATCAGTATGACAGATGACTAGTGATGTTAAATCATCGATATAATATCGATATATATCGAATTACTATTAGTAGTTTCTATTGCCTCTGGGAGCGCTATAGTCAACAAAAAATAGAGTTGATGGTGTGTTATCAAAAATAGGTTTTGTTGTTATATAACGGATTCTATTAATGAGACATTCACAGAATCCATTGCAAACAAACAGACTTATCCAAATTTTGAACAAATTCTTGATGGTTTGCCATTTCAATATTATTTCTGCATCTCTAAAAGGACATGTGTCTGCTTCCACACCAATATATTCAATAATTTGTAAATAAATAAGTTATAACACTTATTCCTTCAAGACAAAACTAAGAAAAATCAAAGAAAAAACTTAACTTACATAAGATTTATATCGTTGATAACATACACCATTTCCTCTACTTTAGTTTGATAAAAATCCATTAGATGTCAGTCACTTTGATGGAAACTCCCAATATCCTACGCAACGGAATTAGAAGCAAACTCACAGTCACTGTTATCACATAGGTCTTCACCAGATCGATGCAATATTGTTTTTCGATATATTGATATTGAATAAAATACATATTTTGGGAATTTTTTATCCAACTTTTTGAAATTTTCTTTTTGTATTATGCCAGAAACCTCGGAGTATACTCAACAACTTCCAAAAGTTTCATGGCCATCAGATGAATGGTGTAGTAATGCATAAAAGACAATCAGACATACATTCTCTTTTATATATATAGATTAATTATTTTTTGGATAAAATGACAAAAAATTAGTGGTACTGGTAAAAATTGTCAGGCTGATCCATGCCAGTTCAACAGGTCAGGTCCTTGTCTTAGTATGACAAAAATTTGTGAGAAATTCTCTTCAATTTGTTGACAAATTAATGCCATTAAATGTACTCGGACTCATCAATGAATCAATGTTGTTCAATTCAAACGAATTAGTCAATGAATTGAAGAGAATTTGCGAGGAATTCTCTTCAATTCGTCGACTAGTTTGCGTAAATTTAATTTAATGGCATTCATTCCTCAACAAATAGAAGAGAATTTGTGAGGAATTCACTTCAATTTGTCGGTGAGTTTGCGTACATTTAATGGCATTAATTATTTGACAAATCAAAAGAATATCCACACCAATTCTCTTTGATTCATCGACGAGTTCGCGTGTATTCAACGGCATTAATTCATTGTTGAGTCAAAGAGAATTTGTGAGGAATTCTCAATCTGTTGAAGAGGTCGTGTAAATTTAACCGATGTCTTCAAATCAGTTCAATTATCTGATAGTCTAGAACTCGAGTTATGTATAGAAAATCTGGGTGGATCGCTTTCTCAAAAAAATGATCCGAAATTCGTATCATAGAATTCAGAATAGAGCGAAACCACTCCGACTATTTGCTGAAGGCCAGGCATATGTTTCTATCAGTTGCATCCGCTCATTAGATGAACTCCAAATTCAAGAACTGGATTGTAGCAAGTCAACTGGGAAAAAACCTTGCAATAAAAAAGGATTGTAGAAGTGGACAGACTTCAAAAATTATGTTTTCATAAATAAGACAATAAAGTTTTGATTCTCAGATTAGTACGAATTATGTTTCTTTCTAGCATTTAACTTCAACATCCAAATACAGTAGGATACAATTATTTTGAAATTAAGATATACATCCAATTACCTACACATTTTTTTATTTCTAAAAAGTCAAAAATAAAATAAATAAAAAAAAAAATTTCAAAGATACGCTTTTATTTAACTTAGCACTCTAAAAAGTAGAAAAATAATTTTTCATGACCTACTTAACTTATTTATTCTTATAACACAAAATAAAAGCTCGGGGCAAAAGAAAAAAATATTTCAATTAGAATACAAATCCAATTGGTAGATGAAGGAAGACAGAACTATCCACTGAAAAAGGGTTATGGGGACTCACTGGTATGAGGTAAAGGGGCTCGGACCCCTCGACAATAGTCGCCAGCCAAAGGGCAGGCTAATTACTCTTCTATATGACGTTAAACACACAAAACTCGTTCGATCGTAATTACCTGTATGTACTTGCAGGTAATCTACGAGTACCAAATCGTGACATCACCAAAGTCACGATCCGTACATGAACTGGCCAGCCATCTCTTATCTCAATAGGGGATGATGCGACCTGGCCGTTCTCACCAACGTACGT